>VDFB02223977.1:0-58376 GCA_007258455.2 Sequoia sempervirens
TACAAGTGGTTAGTCATGCCTTTTGGGCTAACCAATGCACCGAGCACATTCATGCTGCTCATGAATGAGGTACTAAAAGAATTTATGGGAAGTTTTGTTATTGTGTATTTAGATGATATTTTGATTTTCAGTAAGATGTTGGATGAGCATCCGATGCATATTCGGAGAGCCTTTGAGAAGTTAAGAGAAGAGAAACTGTTGATTAATCTAAAGAAGTGCAGTTTTGTGAAGAGGGAGTTAGTGTACTTGGGGTTTTTTGTCTCACCAGAAGGTCTCAAGATGGACCCAGAGAAGGTGAAGGTTATTTTGAATGGCCTACCCCAAGAACTCAACAGGTGAGATATTTCCGCTTTGGTTTGGCTAGTTTTGGCAGAAAGTTCATTGAAACTTTAGGGTATTTATGGACCCCGACCAAGCAATGAGAGGGATAGAAAAGAATTCGCGGAGCGTTGGAGCTGGCCAAAAATTTTGAACTCCGTTGAAGCAAAGGTGACAGAAGCAACTGTTTCTAGCCCCTCCCGCATTTCAACAAGGTGTTTCAGGTGGATTGTGATGCCAGTGGTTGTGCCATTGGAGCAATGTTGAGCCAAGAAGGTAAGCCCATTGCCTATTTTAGTGAAAAGTTAAATGATGCCAAGAGAAATTATTATGTATATGATCAGGAATTTTATGCAATAGTTCAAGCATTGAAGAAATGGAGACATTATTTGTTTCTGAAGGAATTTGTTCTATATACTGATCATCAGGCCTTGCAGTACCTAAATAGTCAAGGAAAATTAAATCAGAGGCATATGAAATGGGTAGAGTTTTTGCAGAGTTATACCTTGGTTTTGAAACATAGAAGTGGGAAGTCAAATAGGGTTGCAGATGCCTTAAGTAGGAGGCATACATTGATGACAAAGATGCAGATTGAAGTGGTTGGGTTCAATGAACTTAAGACACTGTACGCAGAAGATCCTGATTTTGCAGAGGCTTTGAAAGCTTGCAAGGACAGCCATGGACAAACAAGGTGGTCGGATTTCATAATCCGTGATGGCATGTTATTTATGGGAAGTCAATTATGTATCCCAAGGAGTTCTATGAGAGAGAACCTGATAAAGGAGAAGCATAGTGGAGGAATGGTAGGATATTTTGGTCGGGATAAGACCATTGCCATTATCAGTGAGCATTATTATTGGTCTCAGTTGTCACAGGATGTGAAAAGTTTGTACAAAGTTGCGTGGTAATATGTCGATGGCTAAAGGAGTGAGTCAATACAAAGTTTATATCAGCCCCCACCGCACTGTGAGAGGCCGTGGAGGATATGGGCATGGACTTTGTTCTTGGTTTGCCATGACACAACGAGGGAATGATTCGGGCCTTTGTGGTGGTTGATAGGTTTTTGAAGATGGCACATTTCATTCTACGTCGAAGACCCATGATGCAAAATTCTGGCCATTGCCGACTTGTTCTTCAAAGAGGTGGTGAGGCTACATGGTCCGCCAAAGAGTATTGTTTCAGATCATGACACCAAATTTGTGGGGTACTTTTGGAGGACTTTGTGGAAGAAGCTGAAAACAGAGTTGAAGTTTAGTTCTGCACACCATCCACAAACAGATGGGCAGACAGAGGTTGTTAACAGGAGTCTGGGTAACCTACTGAGATGCTTAGTAGGAGATAAACCCAAGGGATGGGATTTGATCTTACCCCAGGCAAAATTTTCTTACAACAATTCTGTCAACAGAAGCACTGGTAGATCACCATTCCAGATTGTGTATGGAGGTAGCCCCAGAACAGCTCCATAATTGAGGAAGATGGATCAAGAAGATGTTTTTACATTTTTGGATACCCTTTTCATCATAATGAAATTCTCAATTTACGATTTTTATTTTCTATTCCTGGGTTGAAAGATATTGCAGTTTTAGTTTCTCATATTTGCACCTAAAAATCTTCCTAGTTAAATTTGAGGTACTTAGAGTTCCTGGATCTGCCCCGAAACTTACCGAAATCGGCGTAGCGGATTTAGAGCACGTTATTGACTTCGAGACCTTTCCAACAGTTCAAACGGTTCGCGAATTAGAGTCCCGGATCAAAAGTTATGGCCCAAGGAAGTTGGCGCACTTTCTAGAAGATACAAATGCAAATGTTCTTTTGAAATTTGAACTTCAAGTTGTAATTTTCGACGCCAAACCACCTAAACTCAAATTTGAATGTTGTTTTGGCTCCAAACTAAAGAGGAGCTCTATTTATGGGTGGGTTTCTAATTTTTGGGTAACTTTTTGGGGACAAGCTCGCATATTGCGAAAGGGCGATTCTGTAGCTTTCTGTAACTTGCATGTGTTGTAGAACTTGGGGATTTGAGATCCTCTGCATGTAAGAAGCTCCATTTTTTTATTAATAAAATTATTCTCTTGTTTGTGGGTTATTTTCTAAGTCTCGGGTTGCGCCCTCATCACGTGAGTTTGGTGGTCATGGTGAAAATTCTTTTAACAACTCGCAAATTGGTTGTCATTGAATGGGACCCCTAAAAAAAGGCCTATTTTTTTAAAAATAAAATGATGATCCAAAGAAAATATAAATTCTATTAACAAATTTTCATGGCCTCTAGATGTCATTGAAGCTCATGGTGCAAATCTCATCATTTTGGCTAGAACACCCTTAACTGGCGGTTTAATTTTTAAATTGGAAGTTTTAAAAATAATTATGTATAGTTTTTAATTCTAGTGTGGGGTTATTTTAATTTCTTATTAATATTCATTTGGCCCATAAATGTAAATGATAAGAAAGTTAAAAAAATCAAAACTTTAGGGGATACACGGATATTAAATATCAAGTTCTATATAGCAAGGGAATGACTTACAGCCTCCCATCACACCATCACAATGGGAAGGAATATTTCCATGAAAAATTGGTGATGATGTTTATATCTAGGGAGAGGACCCAGTAGTTGAGCACCCTAACTTCGCACTTCTAATTATCCTACATGGAAATTCCAATTTTTTACAGTAACTTACTTGGCAATTCCCCTACTTATAGCTAAGGTTTTAGGGCCACATCAGCATTTTTTTGTCAAGGTGTCCCAAAAAGCCCAAAAAAAAATTCTACCAATACTTGTGCATTCACATCACCCAGTAGTTGAGCACTGATGTGGCATCACATCATTGGTTGCTTTTTAGATCATCAAAGGAATACATTTTGTTTAATTATGGGTAGTCATCATCAACACTAACAACTTTAAAGTCACAACTATTGGTCCAATATTGATAAAAATATTGTGCATTATATAAGGGACCTCTCCCCTATGATGCCTTCTAATATGCATACATTCATATATTTTTAAAACCAATTGGGACATGCATAGGTTTTTTTTTATTGCTAGTGAATAGGTAAGAGTTCCCGAGGATCATTTTATTCACTTGCAAAGTGAAAATCTTAAAGGGAAAGTTTTCAGCCAAGGGTAAAAAGTTATGTGGAAAATATAATCCGAAAATTATTTTCAATTTACTTGGTTGGAAAATGGGAAAAATATATGAGAATTGTAAAACATTGGTCTATAAATTCTAAGTATGGCACTACACTCTACATCAATATTTGTGTATATATAGGTAAATATCAAGGATTAGTGTGGAAGAATTTATGTATATCCCTTTGGGAAATGAGATTTATAATAATGTTAGTTGCAATTGTTAACAAAATTAATGTCCATTGATAAATCAATAATAAGGACTTTCTTGTTCTTGTTGTACATTTTATCTCCAATTTTATTTGTATGCTTTAGGAAACCTTAGATAAGTTTGTAGGTACACATTTGTTATATTTGTTATTGTGATTAGTTAGGTTTTCATTTAAAGAATGCACTCAAACTTCTTATTATGAGTTGTATATGATAGGAAATATTTCTACTCTAGTCCATGGGATATGCAAGTTGAGTTGGGATAATCGAAAATGGGATGCATATTCATATTTTAAAGGAAATTGAGGGTTTAGAGCTTCAACAATGTTGGAGAGTACAATCTAAAATCATCCAAATTGTCGAGTTACATATTCACCTAGTTTGTTGCGATTGTTAGAGCTTCAATAATGTATGTTTGTTTGTATTATCATAATACAGTGTTTGGTCATACAGTTACCTATGGTTATACAGTTACCTGTGGTTATCTGCAGTTATATGTAGTTACAGCTAATTAATCGTATTGTTCCTATTTAAAAATAGTTACATATTTACTTAGTTTGTTGGGATTGTAATCCTTACAAAATAATGGGGGTTAAAAATAGTCAGCGAGGCTTGAAAATCGGTAAAAAAACGAAAGAACAAAAGAATTTGAATTAATGACTATGGAGAAACTTAGCATATATTCATTCTTTGATCTCAGTTGAAACCCTGGCGAGTGCATTCAGGAGGAAAGCCCTGCGAAAAGTTTCTGCTGTTCAGTAGACGAACTCAGTAAACTGTGGAAACATTTGGTTAGTAGATAGCTGCTTTGATGAAGCTGAAGTAGAACCTGATAAATGCAGCACCATTTAAACATTTGTGAGAGGAAGAAAATATGAACAACACCATATTTTTGATCTGTTAGCCCCGCTCCATTTGTATTGGAGAACGCCAGGACAGGAGCAAACGTTGCATTGAAGTGGAAATGCGTGGGCAATAGTACTAGTTCCTTGTTTTCCGCCTTTTAATGGATCGGGCGGGAGAAATTCAAAATTGAATTCAAACATAACCGTAACAGTGACTGTCACCGTAGAGAGTCAGAGGAAAGCAAAAAGGAAAACGGAAGGCTTAGAGGGCCCAGACTTCCCCTATGAACTTACGAATCCACAAGGAGACGGCAAACCTGTCTCACGCGGGTAAACTGCAAATATACTGCCACTAAACCATTTATACCGCTTCACATCACATCTCACAACTGTAAAAAAATCAAATCAAATTTGCATTATATGAAAAATCTTGTGTCGAGCTGGAGAATCTACAGGTCTAGAACCTCGATATTTTTAGATTTACTCTTCCATTATTGTGAATGATTGAAGCAGCAATTGTAGGGAGACTGGTTTTAGTTTGTCCATAAAGCATCAACAAACCTGTCTCACGTTGTTAAATCACACTCGTATTCTTCTTGCCCTGGACAAACGTGGCCACTGATCCGAAAGCAATCCTCCCAGAACTGTAGATCACCTCGATGGCGAAGTTATCGTAGTAAATGATTACCTTTTAGTTAGAGTTCCTGAATGATGCGTTGTTGTTCATGGTGGCGTCCAGGGAGTCATTGGAGATGTGGAAGTATGAAATGGCGGCATATTCTAAAACCGCGCGGGGCTTGTGAGGTCGAACGGATATCCATGCCACGAAAACCACGACACCCACAACAAAAAGAAAGGAAATAAAAAATACGCAGAAATATCTCACAAATCGATCGCTATAGCGAAGATAGCACCGCGAAGAGCGTTCGATTGCGCACTGTTATTGGTGCATAAATAGATAAAGCCGCTTAGTTGCTTGCTGCTGTCATTCTCAAGGTCACTGGTCAGCCGATGATGCTCTGCCATTGCTAAACCTTGGCGTTCTTATCAAATCATAGTAGACTATAAGAAATATTTCTTGGTGGTTAACTTATGGGATGGTTGTTCTTATATCTGTAGAGCCCTCAGATTTTCTTATATATGGTTTGAATGAGAATTGGAATTGGCTGCACACGTGTAAAGTTAAAAAGGAGTTTTTATTCTTTGTGTGCCTCAAGGTTGGACGTGACGCATCCAGAAGCTCAGAGAACTTATTCAAAGGAAAAATGAAGGACAAAAGGAAGACCTATCTGGAGGCACAATGGCTTGAGGATACCAAAATTGAGGACTAAGTCATTTTGTTAATATGAAGCCTTTTTTTAATTTATACTTTATTCAAAGTGTATGCAGGTGAGTATCCTATTGGGTCATTCATGAGCTTCCTTTACTTGTTTCGAGTATGCTGTAAGCGCCAAAAGTTTTGTCACAGTGAAGGAAATAACTTGGGCCAGTAAAATCTGGGCTCACTAGCCATCTGTGGAATGAGCGAATCTCGATCACATTTTCTGATTTTTAAGGAATGCCATCAGCCATGTAGACTGATTTTGGTTTTGATTATGTTCAATTTTGACCTTAAAAGTACCATCTGGTCTATTTCATTTAATTTGCAGATTCTTATATTTACATTATCCCTTGAACCTTCTATCGGCATATCCTTTGAACCTTCTAAAGGTGCAAGTGCTAGTTTATAACACAGTTACAAATTGATAAATAAGATGTCTCCATCTTACACCAGTTCATGTCCTTAAACTTTCTATAGGTGCAAGTGCTAGTTTATAACACAGTTACAAATTGGTAAATAAGATGTCTCCATTTTCGACCAGCTTATGCCCTTGAACCTTCTAAAGGTGCAAGTGCTAGTTTATAACACAGTTACAAATTGGTAAATAAGATGACTCCATCTTCAACCAGCTTATGCCCTTGAACATTCTAAAGATGCAAGTGCTAGCTGTGCTAGCTTATAACACAGTTACAAATTGGTAAATAAGATGTCTCCATCTTCGACCAGCTGTTTTAAGAGTGCGCTCACCTTTACTGCAAGTTCAATAGCTTTTTTGATCTTCCTTTCATCTAAATTCCGTACCCACTGCTCTGTGTATTCCAGCATCACATCCTGAGCTTCTAACAGACCGGAAACAATGACATGGCCCACCAATGTGCGTAGCATTTCAGCCAACTCCTCAAGGTTGTAATAACAACATTCATGAAGTCTGATCAACAGACTGTTGGACGCTCTTTCATCTTGTTCCATGTAGTTCCTAAAGCCTCTAAGCTTACTGTCTACTCTGGCCCGCTCTTCTGTTGTAAACTCTCGTTCTACACTCTCTGTGCCCAAGCCCTGCTTCAACTTTCTTTCCAGCCTGCGTATGTTACCTTCCCAATTTATACTGGTAGCAAAGGCTACGACATTCATTGTGCCAAAGATATTGAGGGGGTCCACAACTATGTTGTCTGGACCGTCCAGAAACTTCAGCACATCCTGTGTCTCCCTGTATGCTCCAAATGCATCCTCCACATCCACGCCAATCTCAAGACAAGCGATATCATCGAATATGCTTGATATTGTTCCCATCCACCCCCGCCTGATTTGCTGTCCCTCGATGGGCCGAAGACGCTGATTTTCAGCCAGTTTACTGTTTCCCATTATTGAAAGCAATTTTGGGCAGCTTTGCTCAATCTTATTACCTCCATCCATGCTATGCTTTATTCTATCAAATGACTTCTTATTGACTATCCAGAAAGTGTGTATTTTCTCTTTATTGGAATACATGGGCTCAAGTACCGACTTGTATTTCAAATACTCATCAATTGGTAAATCAGACTTGCTGAGAATTTTCCAGAGTTTCTGACATAACTTGCTGCCAAATACGAGAGCTGAGAAATACCAACAGATGAAGCAGAAGAAGCCCAGTAAACTGATTGCTAAAATCAAAACACACAAAGGAAGGAGCAGTACAAGGCAGGAAAGGGAAATTAAAATATTCCACAAAGATAGGCCCCGTAAAAGGCGGGGAAAGGAAATTAAAATATTTCTCATCCTAAATTTTTTCGGATTCAGGAGAAAATATGCCAGGCTAGGGCACAACGGATTCACTACAATGGCGGCTGGCTGTAAGAAGAAACCTATTATTTTTATGAATCTTCCCTTCTCCAAAGAAGTTGCACAAGAAAACGCCGTCTTGAACCATCTGCAAAGCATGAGAATCCACCCCACTAAAATGAAAACGCACTGAAGATAGAATGTCAAATTACCTCCGCCATGGTTATGCTGAAGAAGAGATGAACGGCGTTTCACTTTAGCGGCCATGAAGGCAACACAAATTGTGACCATTATTCCCGCACCTGGACTGAACGCTGAGCTCCCCATAAAGTACAATGTCTTCCATGCACGAACTGCAACCCACGACTTCATGACCTCACTTTCTATCGACTCCCGCATATGGCCTTCGTTTTCCACGTCTTTATCGAGCTTTTCGGCAATATCTGAACGGACCCCATCATGTGCAAGCTTACCAGACAAAATGACTGCCCCTATCAAGAGGAGGAGAGATGAGGCTGCGAGTAAGAGCAGCGAACCGGATGACACGAACCACACGCCCGATTCCCTTCCGACTTTGGAGCTATTAAGATTCTGCATTGCAAAAAATTCTGTACCAATGTGAAATGACAAACTCAAAAACAAAGCGGCTACGTTGCTCCAGCTCCCATGGGTGCCTGCCATGGCCATCCCAGGCAGAAGACATCCCAGAAAAACACACATTGTGAGCCTTGCGGCATCCATTTTCAGTTGGTTGTCAACTAAGACTTCTAATTCCTTTGCACTAGACGGGTCAAGAACATTGTATTTCTGAACATCAATGTAGCCCAGAATTTCTATTGTAAGAGCACTTAAAACGAAGAGATTATTTGGGATCCAGGAACTTATTTTTACATAGTCTTTGCCTACCTCCAGTAAAATGTCCCATACCATGCATATTATAAGAGCACATGGGGCAAGTATCATCTTGATGTCATCCAGATCGTAATCCATTTGCAATCCAAATACAGACAGACCACAACAATGATCTAATTAAAAGAGCAATTGAGAATTTGAGTGTGTCTCCATTCAAATGATCCAGACTATATAAATACTAAATTGGAGTGGAGCGAACTCCAAACAGCTCGGTTAAAAAAATTTTATAGGTATTCATCTTTTAACCATCAGTAATTTACCGTCAGCAATTTATGTCCAACAATTTTTTTGGTAACAATTCATCGTTATGACAATACATCTCTAGAAACATTTACTACCAGCAATTCATTACTGTAGAAAATTTACCATCAACAATTTTTTAATTTTATATGCAGTGAATTATCTACGGCAATTTTTCATACCGATGAATTACTGATGGTGAATTTTCCAGACGATGAATTGTTGGAAGTGAATTATTGACGATGGTGAATTTTCCTAAAACCCTTTTAAAACAATATTTTACGATTTTTAAATCTAATCTGGACGATGCGATTGTACCCTACTACGTTGTTGATTTAAAGACGGCAAAGAAAAGAAAATTCCTGCGTTAAAAGTTCCCATCTTTAATGTTTAGTTAAAGGTAAACATTACTGTATTAAGTAATGGGGCCAATTCTGGCTTTTTTCCAAAGTAACGTCTTGACATTCTGTACCCGAACAACATGTCTGGACGATTTATCAACACTTAAAAAGCAGGCTACAGGCGAGATATCGATGCTTAGCCCTAATCTCAATCCAAACGATAAATATGCTTTTTTAAATAGATAAAAGAATAGAATAGCATGTATATGACTGTAAAGTATGGTACTTGATGCATTTCGTGAAGGTAAAGAAAAGTAATCTAATTTAGCCGATAGGCTATATTCTGTAGCAGCTTTAACCCGGAGAGTTGTCTCACGCCAAGAAAAACAACTTTCAGGCAGGCAAAACTTTCCGCCTGAAAACAAATTTTAACTCAGCAACCAATATTCTCCTGCGATGCCGGAAAACATTTAATTTCACGGAGTTGAGACATTCCCCGCCTTATGCCTGAAATCAAATTTTACCTCGCAACCAATATTTCCGTTGGTAATTGACATCTTCTATAGTGATCTGCACTATGTGTCTACCACGTAAAATCAAATCATATCATATATCCGATTTAAAAACAAATCAAATCATATCAACTCTACCTTTAAATTCCCATATTCTGCCAATTTGCCTTCTGGCCACCGCCATTGGACAGGGTATAAAGGAAGCTTCGAAGCAGACGAGGTCATATGTATTCTACAAGATGCAGAGGAAGAGCAGATTATCCCAGAAGAGATTGTGTGCAGTGTGAGGAAGAGTCTCGAGGAAGAGATCAAGTCTCAAATCAGAATGAACAACAACAAAGACTAAGACTTGATCCTCTGACCTAGAGGATGAACAGAGATCCTTGCTTAGTCCTTTACATACGAAGCAGGGAATTTTAGCTGTGCGCACTACTTAAAAGTTAAAATGATATTATTGAATCTCTTTTGTTTGCACGCCATAAATTTTTGGCTGGAAGACATGATCAATGTCTCTTTCGGGGCAAAAGAACAAAAACAAAAAAGTTATTGTTTCTTTCTACTATGTTCACAGTTCTTTTGTACTGTGCTAATTTTTACAGATCCTTTTGATGCAATATTTACCATTGTCTATTACAGACACAATTTTTTCTTACATATCTTCTTTCGTCCCTGCATACACCCATAGCTTAGAATGTTATTAAAATATTAAAAAATTTGGATTTTTCTAATTCGTGATAAATAAAAATGTCATCATAGAAATTTATTCTAAGTTCTTTCTGACCACTTGTGTAAGATTCACAAGACTAGAATCATTCCCAACACAGAGAAGATGAGCTATGGTGTTATTGAGGTGACGAGACTCATATTTATGTGACCTAATAATGTCAGTTAAAAACCCAAACTGGGTGCTAATCTTTGGAGGGTACTTGAAAAAGCTTTAAAATTAAATTGCTCTTTTGCACATCACAAACTTGGGAGCATTCATAATCCAGACTCATCAACTATAGATATACCCTGATTTCTAAACATAATTAGTGTTGTGTCCATTGAATGTTCTTAATATCAATTCCCTCCTCTACCATTTTCTAGAGTAGGCTCATTTCCCCTAGTTTGTTAATCTACTCAATAGTGAGACAACTGCCTGATGAATTTCATCTGTTGTAGAAAACCTTCAGATTATAATTTACAATGTCAAATAGTAGGGAGTTAGTGAGTTTAAAAGTTTAGAGTTCGAATTTGTCACTATAAATTTGACCTTAGTCAAGTTTGGACCTACATTTTTGTTAGTAATCTAACATGGTGTGCATTTATCTTGTATTTACAATCTCCTCTTTGTAATTTTTCTCCTTCACACGACATTTGCCTAAATATTGGATGCTTAAATTTTATAGTTGAAGACCTACTTATTTCTTACTCACATAACGTACCATATCCACAATCTTTTTTCTACTAATATTTAGGAAGAAAACTATAGGAAAAGTACCTTTTTTTGTGTCTTATGTTATTATCTAGATCAGAAGTTATTACAAATATTACATCTCCTACATAGATGTTTGGGACTTACAAACACCAGATGCAGTCCCTTCACACCTACTGTACTTCCAATAGTGATAAAACTCTAATAGACTCTTAACAAATTCTATCCATGAGTATAAATGGATGTTTGTTCAAAGAGCCAATTCATGTTCATATGTGAAACAACTTCGTATAAACCTCTCTCAACCTCCCATGGCCATTAGAAAGACAAAATCCATCCATGCAACTAATCCAATTTCACAAACTCTTCAAATTCCAAGCTTTGTCCATATTAGAATGAATTTATTAGTTTACTTGTCTTTAGCCACTTTGTAATTAGTCTTTTCTAAGAAAAATGTTGTGTTCTTCATGTGTAATTGGAAAACTTATCATTTTTTCCCTTTCACTATGTTTTAATGTTAGCATAGAAAACTGAATCAAAGTCTTTGGGGTTGTTCTGGACCATCCTTTACACCTCCATAACATCTCTTCAAACTTCCATGTATTCATGTAACATTTGTTTTGGTGACCAAATTTTCTCCTAAGTACAAATCTTGATTATTGCCCTCCAATTTGACCTCAATGGTCCAACATGCTTCAATCTAATTCACGGATCAATTGCTTGGCCCTTGAATTCCTTGATGGTTGGCGTTTCACTCCTACAGTTGAGGAAGAGGATTGTACAATGTCCACTAGGTGGTGTACAAAAATACATTGAGTTGTGTGATGGTGTATGACAACAAAGTGAATCGTTCACTAAAATTCCTCAATATTTGTATTTTTGCAAATCTTTATGTAATACAAATATTTTTAAAATTTTGCTGACAATATTGTTATATTGTAAATTTATATAGACAATAAAAATACCACCTTAACATTTTCAGTTACATATATTTTCCTTTCAGTGTACCCCTTGCATCTCCTCCTAGTGCAAGTGCTAGTAAAATATGATTGTAATGAAAAATAAACTCTCTAATCTAATAAAAAATTTGTTCAAGCATAAATTATTTTAGGGTAATAAGTGATAGATATGGGTATAAATAATTTGGAATTAATTTTTATTTTTTAAATAAATGTAAGATAAGATGTATGTAGTTTTAGTTTCAAAGATAAATAATTTTGATGAAGATTATGGAATTTTGATTCTTATAGACGTATTATCGATGTCTTTTTGTTTTGAAAATATCTTGAGGCTATCATAGATTTTGTCTTTAATAGGTAATGATTATGTACGTGTAGATTACTTTTGCATATGTGGATCTTTTATATAACTCATGAATCTAGTCTAACAAAGTGCACGATGCCACTTCGTCGTTTACTTGATTACAAATTTTTAAAATATATAGTTACATTGAAACATATACTTATTTAATGACACAAAACTAAATGAAAATTGTTTTGGGTGTGGAAAATTCACATTACATTCTACCCCTACTTTAGGTGCATGCTAATCCTAAAATGGTCATGTATCTCAACGTATGTAGCTCCCACAAACATGCATGTGAAGTAAATATTGAGAGACCCTCATAAATAATATCATGTTAATTTATCCTTCATAATTTGTGCTTGATAGAAAATTGCAAAATAAATAAAAAATATGTAATGAGTATCTTTTGTCATACAATTGTGTTGTCAAGTATATCAAAAGATGTCTACCTACATTAGGATTCTCAATCATTTTATCTTCTCCCACAATTATTTTCCTCAATAATTCATGAATGTGTTAGCAAAGGTGTCTCACCTTGGTCCTAATGAGAAGACTACAAAAAGTACAATTTTGAGCTTCTAAAGAAGAACTCTATTTCTAGGCTATAGGGTTACGTCTTTTTGCCAAAACTAAATATTTTAGGTTGTTCAACACTTCCAAGAATAGGCCTATAACATAGGTCTCTTTGATCTCTACAATTTAAAAAGGTGATTCAAATCAGCCTCTTGAATCAAAAGTTATAACCTCTAGAAGTTATATAGGAAATATAAAAATATATTGGATACATATTAGAGTTGTCAGGAAGAGTTATAGTTGTTGAACAATATATGATGCATGTTATGACACATCATAAGGAATCTTTTGGCATGAATATAATGAAACCAAAATAGAACACCCAATTGGTGAGTGGATTGTAACAACGTTATGACAAGTGAAAGAAACATGTTACTTTCAGCCTATGGATTCATCACAATATTTGAGACTCAAGCACAACATTTTTGGTGGATTTAGATCATAATTTTTTAATTACCATTTTGGTGATTTCATTTATTATATCTCCTATATATTAGGTTTTTTAGATGGATTTTTTATGTATATTTGTGTAGATATTGTTAAGTTGGAATTATTTTAGATATCTAGTTGGTAATACTCTTGTAAAGGCCTCCTTTGTAATTATATTGTAGCTTGTTGTTTATTAAATAATACATTGGGCTACTTTGGAGTTTAGGTTTTCATCTCTTGAACGATTTTTCCCACATGTATCTATGTTAAGGTATGTTGTTTTTTTAATGTTTTTATGTGCTTCTTCTTAATGTAATTGTTAAAAGATTAAAATTTATGCAACACTCTAATCAAAATTTTAGTGGAAAACATTTCTACATGTTATTCTTTCTTTGATTTAGTGTTGGAGATTGATGAGCCTAGATTGTAAGTGTTGGGTAGAGAATATTGTGTATTAATATTTGTTCAATTTGAAGCTTGTGTAGATGGATTTATGATCTCTTTTATAGGAAGAAATAACAAGCATGTCAAGGATAGAGAGAAAATTATCAAGCATGAATTTTGATTTATTGAAGATCATGATGGAGGATGTCCTTGTAGGCCAAGATTCATGGGTTATAGTAGCTAGATATAAACCTACAACAACATCACAAGAACATTGGGAAAATAATGATAGAAAAGAAAAAGATCTTATTAAACTCAATTTAACTAATTTAGTGTTTTTGAATGTATATGGAGAGACTACCATGGTGAAGTGAAAGAATATTGGATAAATTTATAGGCTAAATCCTTGATGAATAAGAATTTCTTGAAAAAGTTGTATACCCTTAGGATTGTATTTGTGGCTGAACATCTAAATTCCTTCAATATGGTAGTTACCTATTTGCACTCTATGGTAGTGAAATGGAGGAGAAGGATTGATGTATGAATTTGTTTTGGTTATTACTAGATTCATTAGATCACCTAGTTATGGGTATTAGGAACCCCACAACCAAGTTTAAATAGGATGAATTAAATGGTTGCATGTTTACTTTATAAAAAAATGAGAAGGAAGTCTTCTAAGTTAGCAATGAAGGAGGCCCTAGTATTTCATGGAAGGTCTAAAGAAAAGGAAAGGAGAATGACAAGAAATAAGATAAATTTATATAATTCAAATCTCAAGGGAGATCACAATTTCCTAGTAAGTTCAAGGAAAAATATTGGAACTATGGAAAATATAGAGATTGAAGAAGTGACTATAAGAAGGATAGGGAGAAGAAGAAAAATATAGATTCTAATGATGATTCTAGTAGATCCTCAAATGATAAAGGTGATGTTTTCATCACTACCTTGGCTACTTCATCATGTTCATGTTCCTTCCATTTTGAAATTTTGAAATTATGTTTATTTTATTGATGATTAGAGTAGAAGGACATGGGTAGGGTGAGTGCATGCAAGATTCTAATGAGCCAAATAGTGGTGATGTAAAAAAATGTGATTTGAGTTATGAAAAATCACAGAAATCAACTTTGGCTTTTTACTTGGGTTGGTAAAAAGTAAAATTGTTATGGTAGACACCAAAGTAAAATGGATATCCATTAATAATGGATATCATTTTTACAAAATGGAGGTATAAATGAACATCCGATATTAAATATGAAAAATGGATATGTGTTCTTGTATAGAACAGGTATCCACTATTCTTGCTAAAACGGATATCCATTCCTTATAGAAAATAGATATCCATTATAAATATATTTATAATATATTGGAACATGAGTCATGTATTATATTATTATAGTTATAATATTATTATTATATATTATTATGTATTATATAACAATAATATGACGTATTATTATATATTATATAATATTAGTAATAATAAGATTATATAATAATAATAGTAATAATAATATTATATATAATAATAGAAAAAAATATATTATATATTATTATATTTTTTTGTATTAAAGATAGTATATCAAAAAGACATTTATAGTTTTGCCAAAGTAGCATTTATATCATAGCATCCTAGCTACTGATGCTTACCAAAATAAGTTTGAAAGACCAAGAAAACTAAGACTTGTAGTATACAAAATAGTGAGGGATTTAGTAGGCATATCACTACTATACTTGTAGATAAGCGATCAATATGATTACCACGTTATACATCATATGACAAATGGAAAAATAGGACAAAAGTATTATAAGAAGCATTATTTATGGTATCATATAGATAAGTTGTGATAAGAAAATTCATTGTAGCACTTGTTGCATTCTTCATAACCCTCCCAATCTGTCTCCCTTTCATCAAGCTAGGCACTACATCTAACTTCTTCAATGACTGAGATGGCGTCATCGTCCTCCTGTGGTCCCGGAATGTGTGCATCCCTGAGCCTATTTGCATTGTTAAACATGCCTTGGAACTCATTCAATTATCTAAGGAAAGCATCAGCCTCTTCCTAGTTGCAATGGTGAGCATGTCCACATTTCACTTCCTCTTTAAAGACTATCACCAAGCCCTCCATGAACAGCGTTAGAAAATTTTCCATGGAAAAATCCAGATGAATAATGACCTGCAAAACAATGTTATGGAATGTGAGTCATTTTAATGGCTTAATAAGCACCCTCTTACACCCTTGAAACTTATCTTCATTTCTTTCCTTCCATACTTGTTCCATAATATTTCAGTATATAAGCAATCCCATAACATATGAAATTCTTTATTTAGTTTCCTAGTATTGAATAAAACATCTTTCCAATAAATTTTATCATTTTTATCCCAAATCATTAAGTCATTACAAAAGAGTTTCCAAATTTCATGTGCATATAAATAATAAAAAAATATATTCCTTATAGTCTTAGGAGTCATGCATATACTGCAAATGTCAACATCAACATAATTAAATTTGAATGGTAACTTATGCAATAAAATGAGCCATCTAAAATGGACCTTCTTAAGCTCTTTGATGTTATGCCAAATAGACCCAAAGGATTTATACCACACATCATCAAGGAGGTTAGTCCTCCAACACTGGTTAATATGCTTAGCAATAGAAATTGGGCTGGTTAGTTCTTTGTAGATTGATTTGGCTTTGACCTTGATTAGGCTGGTGTCATCCTTCCAAACAAGATCACAAGCGAAATATAGGTCCTTATCAGTATTAGCAGGGAAGTGCACCTCTTTGCAAGCTTCAACTAGGGTATTGTAAGTTCTTAAGTTAGAAATAGGAAGGTTGAATTCAGAGACAAGATTGTCCCAACTCTTAATTTGACCAGTGATAAGAATATCTTTAAAAGTGTGAATGCCTATTAGACTCCATTTTTTAGTGGAACAACCTTGCAGTAAGGCTAGAGTTTTGTTGTTGTGAACCAAGTTCCACCAAATGGAACTACATGAATGACAGTTAATATCATTGTTTATTGAGAAATTATTCACTTTACTAGAAAATTTGGATTTAACTAACTCCTAGGCTTTCCAAAGACTCTTCAACACTAAAGAACTAGTTGGGGACATAGGATATTTATTCATTAGAATATCACAAACTAGCAATCATTTCCATGTCTTAGCTTGTTTGGGGGTAGCCAGTCGAATGTTGTTCCTTACCAACACTAGGTTCCAAGGTTCATTACCTTGCATAGCCTTGGCAATCTATTTTGTTTCCAAGGCAATACCATGTAGCCTTAAGTCCTTCAGGCCAATCCCACCATGAAGTTTATCTATGCAACAGGTCATTCCCACTTTACCAAGTGCTTTTTCCTTTTACCTTTACCATCAAACCAAAGAAAGTATCATCTCTTCTATATTTCGTTTACCTGATAGCTGCTAAAAAACCATGCTAATGTTAACCAATCATGTGAATTTAAAATTCACATTTATTTCCCCAACCACTTTTCTCTTCCCCATGGAGATTTTTGAGGAATACTAAAATTCTTCATATGTCACTTTCCTCTCATATGGAAACAAGAAGTTCCTTTTTGAGGAAATCTTCTCCCCTCCCAAGGTACTTTCAAAGTACTCATCTTTCTTCCACATCACTTGTCCTTCTTCCACATCATTTGTACCCTTTCCATCTCACCATGTCCTTTGGACACTTCATCCTCCACATGGCAAGATGTGAGGGCTTGTGAGTCCTCAACTCACCATAGCCCTCCATCTTGGCCATGGTGGCTCAATCCTAACCGTTGAATTCTCTAGAGAATTCAATTTCTTCTATAAATACCACCCCTTCTCATTCATTCATTTACATTAGGCATTTTATCACACTCATGTTCTCAAGCCATTCAAGCATTCATCAAGCTCTAACACTTGCTCATCTTTTGCATTTGCATGCTTATCTCTCATCCTCCATTGTAGAATCCTTAAGCTTTTATTGCACTTATCTCATACTAACATCCTTCATTGCACTCATCTTGCATCTTGACCACCTTGTATCCACTTTTCATCACATTGCCATCAAAGGAGCACACACAAGTTTCAATCAAGGGCCAACCAAGGGATCAACACAGATAAAAGGTATATTTACTTGCTTTATCTTTTATTTTGTTTGTGTTCAACATAGCCCAATCTTGAGGTGGTCTAGTGTTATTTACTTTGCATTTCTTAGTTAGTTTTGTATATTTAGAGGTAATAAAACTTGTACACATTTTTGGCACGCCCGGTGGGACCCACAAATGAGCCCTTTTACTCTCAAATTTGCTATTCTTTTCATATTTTTCAGGTTCAGGTGACATAGAGGGGTGACCCCACCCTTAGAGGGGTGACCAGGACCTACAGAGGGGCGACCAGGCCCTGACATAGGTGACTAGGACCTACAAAGGGGAAACCAGAACCTGTAGAGGGGCGACCCCGCCCAAACACAGATGCCTGTCTGAGACGGAACAACCAGTTTAACTCTATTTTTTGACCAAAGGGGCGGCCATGCCTAGACAAGGGTGACTGGGCCTAAAACAGGGGTGACCAAGCCCAAACAGAGCCTTCTGCAAAGAAAAAATAACATTTTAAATCATTTTTACATATTGTTTTATGTTGTTTTGCTTATTACTAACCCCCTCACTTGTGTTGTTGGTGATTTTGAAGGTTTTTACTAACGTTTGTGTAGGTATTTTATGCTTGATGAAGAAAAGAGGTAAAAACTACTAACATGTTTGTTGTAGGACGAAAGGACCAAGGCATTTAGTTAGTTGTTTGCTTTCATTTTTGCACTAATTAGGCACATAGTCTAAGTAGGGGAGTCAATAGATTATGTGCTTTGTTTGTAAGTAAGCTATTGACATATCCAATCCCCTTGCACCATTTGGCAATCCTAGGTGAAGAAAAATTGTAGCTTACTTAAGTCCTTTGTGTTACCCAAGGGGGCGTTACATCATTCAAACTTTCCCCTTGCACTTCGTGTGAGTCTGGGGAGCAGCCGAAAATGGTTGGCGTTCTCTTCTTAGTGGGACCTTCTTGGGGATTTCATCACCCCAAAGGACGATTCCAACCACACGTATCGACAGGGTATATAAAGGGGGGAGGCCAAAGTTGTACCCCAATCTAGTCACGTCGTGTTTGGCAGAGCGTCGAAGCTAGGGTGATATCTAGATAGACATGAAGAGTTGGTCCAAGCCTTCAGTATCTCGCTGGGGTTCTCAACTCACACCTGTGATGAGCTGGTGTTCACGGTTGTGCCTCACATACCAAGCATATATCGAGGACTCCCTAAATCATCTTGTTTAGCCTAGTTAGAGGAATTTGTTGGCCATACCCCTCATACTAATCATATGATTGTGCTACTTGAACTATATTTTTTGTGAAAAACCAATGCATATCTTACTAGTCAAGTCAGTCTTGCCTTTTTCTTGCTATTTGAAGTCTTTTTTATCCTTTTCCATAGCCATTTTTCCTAAGTCAAGTTTAGGTCTATTGACAGAGGCAACTACACCCTAACTAAGGGTGACCCTGACCTCAAGAGGGGCGACCTTGCCCTTCGTCTCAATCATTTTTGAGTCAAAATTTTTCACTTTTCACCCAAATAGGCAACCCTGCCCTGAACACGAGCAACCGGGATCTATCCAAGGGTGACCACGCCCTATAGTCAGGTGACCATGTCCAGAATAGGGGTGATCCCACCCAAACAATTGTTTTGCACTTTGAACAGTCAGTTTTGTTCTCCCATTCTGAGCTCTCATTCTGTCATTCCATCAATCCGTTCTCCCATTCTAAGCATTTGTTCCATCATTTCATCAGTCCATTTCCCCATTTTGAGAGTTTGTTCTCCCATTTCGTGAACCCGTTCATCCATTTAGAGAGTTTGTTTTGTCATCCGGGGAACCCGTTTCATCATTCAGGGAACCCGATTTTCTGTTCGGGGAATTCGTTTCATTGTTTAGGGATCTTATTTCGCCATTTAGGGAACCCATTCCATCATCTAGTGAGTCTGTTTCACTGCTTTTCTGGCTCGTTTTCCTATTCTGATAGCTCATTTGACCTCATTTCTAATTTAATCCAGTCTAGAAACCAATCAAGTGACCATGCCCCTTTGACAGGCAACCACGCCCCTTGAATATAGAACACTGCCCACTCTAAAGAGTTAAACATTTGGGGACCTAAAACCTCATCATTTTCTATGATCTAAACACTTCCATCCCCTTCTATTCACTTTTAATTCATCCTTTAGTCCATTTGCACTTTCCAAAGGTCATTCAGTCATCACCCGCATCATATAGGCACTCTTAGAGCATCTCTAGGTTGCATCATTCATCATCGTTCTCTCGATCCAAATCCCCTCAACCTTGTTTTAGAGGTTATTATTTGAATTGACCTAGGCATTTGAATCTGATCGTTATCCTACACATTAGTCATTTTCTTTAGCCCAATCAATTCACTTCCACCTTGAGGTGGATTCGGTGTCATAATTCATCATCCTCGGCCTAATCAATCCATCTTGAGGTAGATTTGGTGCTATAATCATCTATCTATCCTTTACTCCAATCAACCAATGCCTTAAGTCACCTAGGGTGATTTCTGAACTGGGTTTAGAATCCCTTACATCATCCATCTTATCAGTCATTTCGTTAACTGATCCTAATCCATCATCTAATATTATCAATCATTTTACCGATCAGTCCTTATCCAATCATCCAATCAATCCTATCCAATCATCCAATCTCAATCCTATCAAATCGTCCAATCAACCATTACCCAATTATCTAATGTCATCATCCAATCAATCAATCCTTTATCCAATCCAATCAATCTTCCAACCATCACTTAGGTCATCCTTGCATTGAGTCTAGTCTCATCTTAGTCCACCCAGTAGTTTTGCATTTTCATGCCCGTTTAGAATAGATCACAAACCAAGAAGCAAATGGCACAACAACAAGGTCAAGGTTCCTAGCCAAACATCCCTCAAGATCCTAACAATAGGGAAAACATCTCTCAGGATCTTAACAATGGGGAAAACATCTCTCAAGATCCTAACAATGGTGTGAACATCCCTCAAGATCCCCATAATGGTGCTTCATCGCAATCTAACACCGACGGTCAAAATACTTCACTACCCGGTGACGAGAACATGATCAATTAGCCTAGAGTCACCGTTGATGAATACCTAAGCAATCCTGCTAACATTCAGATGATAGATCGCCTCCTTGAAAAGTGTGGGGATAAGAACCTCACTACTCTACTCATGAAGGGATTCAAACCGCCATCTAGTTTTGACATGTCACAGTACACCAACACCTAGACCCCTCCAATGCATCAAGACTTGCAAAAAGTTCCTAGAAATTCCTATGTTCCCGAGGGTAAACCCATAGATAACTAGTATCATCCTGAGTTTGGAAATTTTGTGATACATCAAGTTGCCAATTATCCTCCCCTTCCATCCGCAGCCTCTATGGCACCATCTAATCCTTATGATCTCTATGCCTATGGCATGCCACAAAACATCTCGTCTGCTCCACCACTCCCACCTCAATATCCTGGTCAACCACCCATCAACACTAGGGGAAATACCTTTCTCACATTAACGCCACCACCAGGACTTGTACCCATAGGAAATCTCCTATTGCACCCTCGGGGTGATACTCTGACGTTCCAACAACCTCACGTTAATCCTCATCAATCCATTGCTTTGCAGGCACCTCCACAGCATGCAACTATCCCCTCACAAGCACCACCACAGCATACCGATGTCATTTTCATCCCCATGCGACAACATCATCAACAACCTTTGCAGCAGAATGTTTCAATTCCATAGCAAAACATGTCGCAGCAAAATGTTCCAAACCCACAGCAGCATATTGTCGCTCATATACAACCTCCTCATCAAGCAACACAAACTGCATCACACCCTCAACAACCACCTCATGGTGCCTCTATAGCAGTCCCACAACAACAACACATCCCATCTCACCCTACTTATCAACAATCACATACACACGTTCCCACACAAACATAGAGTAATCCTCTCACACAATATCTCTACCATCCGTCCAACACATACACTGCTTATGCTAATATGAATATCCATATGGCCTCTCAAAATCCACCACGGACCCAATTTCCACTTTACACTAATCCTCCACAATCACACACTAATCCCTACCATCAAACTGTCAATTTGCAACTACCATTGTATGCTACATAGCAGCCAAACGTTGCCTATAATTACCAATCCAATCCATGATATTACACTCAGCAACAACCGCCCTATCAATAGGGTGCTCCATCCACCTCTTACTACCAAAAACCATCATCACAACAATAGGGCGCTTCCACATACTCATACTACCAAGCTCCACACAATGCCCCATCCACTTCATATTATCAGCAACAGCCACCTCAGCAACAAGCACCCTCTGCCTCTTATTACCAAAATTCGTCATCATCCTATCTACCTTACATTAATCCACAACCTGCTTATGCTAATCAATATGAACCTACACCCTTATACAATCCCAATGCTTCCATCCCATCTTCATCATATCACCAATATCCACCTAATCCGTCTAATCCAACTATGCCCGCCAATAAAGAGTTGGAGGAGCTCAAAGCTACATTGAAAGACCTACAAGCAGGTATGTCCAAAAAATCCTTCAATTTTGAGGAGATTTTCCCATATCCATTTGATTCTTCAATTTCACTTGTCCCCTTTCCAAAGAATTTTGAGATACCCAAGTTCGAAAAGTATACGGGAACTAAAGATCCAAAGGCCCATCTGCAAGAGTTTTATGCACAATGTCAAGATTTCCAACATAATGACAATTATCTCCTGAACATGTTCCCTAGAAGCTTAGGAGGGCTGACCTTAGATTGGTTCATGGGTCTCAAGAAGGGGACAATTTCTTCCTTCATTGATCTTTCTGAACAATTTGTCAGACAGTTCTCCTTTAATTTGGGGAAGGACATTGACACTCTAGACCTCTTGAAGGAGAAGCAACGTGATGGAGAAGCAACGTGATGGAGAAACTTTCACTAAATACCTACAAAGATGGCAAGCTGTAGCTAGCCGTATGAAATCCCCTCTCAGCAAGAAAGAAATGGTCACCCTTTTGTGGCTAATTCCCATCCTAAAATGGTGCATGCTCTTAATCTTCATTGTGTCACTATTTTCGCAGAGGTTATCGAAAAGGGCCCCATCATTAAGAGAGCGCTTGTCGCTAAAGGGAAAATTAAATTGTACAACTCGGATAAGGACAAGTCATCCAGTGACAAATCCCGTTACTGGAATAAGAACAAGAATGCAGTCAATGATGGTGTCACTGATACTAAACATGTTCAGGTGGCCAATACCTCCCAGTGGTAACAACCATCCATGCCCAACACCATATTTGTGCCACAGGGGGCACCTTGACCCCCCCAACAATCCAATCAATACAATCAAGGGAACGGTAAACGTCAATACACTCATTTAGGAGAACCCTTGAGCATTGTCTTCAATAGGTTGTTGCAGGTCAATTACCCCATCACATATCTAGTGACTAAACCTTTTGATGAGTCTAAACCTAAACCCACCCGGTACAAGGAAAACGAGTATTGTGACTTTCACAAGATCAAAGGTCATTCCACAAACAAGTTTCAAGGTCTAAAAACATATGTCCAAGATCTTATAGATCGAGGAGATATCCATGTGGATGCCAACTAGGCCTCGTCGTCCAATGCTCAGTTACATATATATCAAAATCTTTTCCCCAAGCATAACTAAGGTCCTAGCACATCCAACACAAATCCTGGACCTAGTAGCAATAACAACCAGGATAATAGCACTAATAATATCACCTACAAGAATGTCCTACTTAACTATGAGACTCTCATCACACATATTGGGCAAGTGGAACCGCGTGTGTCTATGATACATGTCAAAGGAAAGGAGCCTCAATGTGCTATTACTACTTGCCACACTCACATTACTAAACCTAGAGCCTCTGCATCAGCCCCATCACCCCCTGTGAGCTCTTAGTATAACATCCTTGACCATCTAGAAAAAACCGCAGCACAAATATCTATCCTAGATTTGCTAAAGTCTTCTCCTGTATATCAGGAAATCTTGACGAAAGCTTTACAAGATGCCTGTGTCCCTAACAACATCGACCCCACACAGTTCCAAGCTTTGGTAGGACACCTTTCATCAACCTACCAACTAGGTTTCAGCCAAAATGACATGCCTACCATCAATTCCAATCACAATCGACCCCTCCATATAGAGGTTCTCGTCACTCGACATAAAGTAAAGAGGGTCTTGATAAATAATGGCTTTTCTCTCAATCTCTATACATTAAAGTTCATAAAGCAGGTAGGATATACTCATACTGATTTAAGCAATTAGATCATCACTATAAAGGCTTATGATAATGCAAAAAGGGATTTTGAAGGGGTTATTGATCTTCCAATTCAAGTTGGCCCAATTATACAATACACCACTTGTCATGTCCTTGATCTTGACCTCCCCTACAACCTTCTTCTCTGTCGACCATGGATCCATGCCATGCAAGCTGTCTCATTTACCTATCATTAATTCTTAAAGTTCTCATTTAATGGAATGGAAGTTACGATACAAGCTAATCCCCAACCATTTGAATATTGTCATTCACTCGAAGCTTCTTTCCCTCATTCCCATTATTGTCCAGGAGTGGAAATGGGACCACCTCTATCATCCTCATCCAATCCATCATCTAATCCATCACCCACCACCTCATTTGCTCCATCTTCTACATTTGATTCCACTATCACCAAGGTCCAGATCATTGACAAGGGATGTGGTGAGTATGAGATGTGTACTGCTTTGAATGTGGCAACCATGCCACCCTCACCACACACATACGGTCAACCCTCCGAGTTTGCACCGAAGGAAGAACAAAAGGCAATCACCTTGAGCTCCAAAAATGTGGGAACCAGCACTTATGTATCTCTCGTGTTACCACAATATACGCCTGAAGATGATATAAGTCAGTGGATATATCATGAAGAACCTGAACCTACTCTCCCTTTAAAGGAATATTTTCAAGAGATGTATCCTTGGCCCTTTAAGTATGCTGAGAAATAAAATTATCAAGGGGGAGGTCTTGGTCCAGAAGAGCTAGGAAGAAAGTAGTCGATCGACACTTCCATACGTCCAAATAATGCAAGTTTAGGCTATGATAAAAAGAAAAGGGGTCCCCCACGTCGACTAATACTTCTAACAATTTCAGTGCAGGCGATGGTATTTTCGAAGATATACTAGAGGAATAATGTATCATACATGCGTACGATGATGTAGATCACATAGACCTTTCCTCCATGTTTGAATGCCTATCTGTTTGCACCATCAACCTTTCCCTTCGCCATATGGAACTCATAGATTGGGACCTACGTGAAATCACACCTATCAACTCACTTCCCTCAATGGATACCTATGTACACCTCATGGGATTGAGGAAGATGAATGCCCTAGTCGCAAAAATAAGAAAAATCAAAATCCAAAAGGGTCACCTAGTGAAAACCTCCTTGAGGCACTTTGATTCAGAAAAAGTCAAAACAAAGGACGTATCTAACAGTGAAAACCTCAGTGAGGCACCGAAAGATGGGGACATTCATCTTCCCATTGTGGGAACATAGTTGTCTGAACGATCATCCATTCTAATTGAGGAAACACAAGAGGTAAATTTGGGAACTGGAGAGGATCCCAAAATCACATATGTAGCCAAATCTCTCTCAGAAGAACACTCTATCATCATTCAACTCCTTAAGGAAGGAAAAATCAATTTTGCATGGGCATATTCAGACATGCCTGGGTTAGACCCTGCCTTGGTAGTACACCATCTAGATGTGCATCCTGATACAAAACCGGTTAAGCAGAAGCTTCGAAAAATGGACCCTCAAGTAGCCTTGTTGGTTAAGAAAGAGTTGGAGAAATTATTGGAAGCTGGATTCATAAGGCCCATCGACTATTCAGAATGGATCTCAAACATAGTACCTGTCGCCAAACCAACTGGCACTATCAGAGTTTGTATAGATTTATGTGACCTCAACAAGGCTTGTCCTAAAGATGACTTTCCTTTGCCGAACATAGATATGTTGGTAGACTTAACTGCAGGGCATGAGATGCTTTCCCTGATGGATGGCTTCTCTGGATACAATTAGATTTGAATTGCACCTAAAGACCAACATAAGACAGCCTTCACTACACCTTGGGGTACATTATGTTATAATGTTATGCCCTTCGGTCTTAAGAACGTAGGGGCAACCTACCAACACACAATGATCATCATCTTTCATGATCTTATCCACATCATCATGGAAGACTATGTTGATGATCTGTTAGGAAAATCAAGAACCAAAGCAGAACACCTTGCAATCCTAAGGAAGATCTTTGAGTGTCTAGAGCACTACAAGTTGCACCTCAATTTGAAAAAGTGTGTGTTCAGGGTTACGTTAGGAAAGTTGTTGGGCTTCATTGTTTCTAGGAGAGGTGTAGAAGTGGATTCGTCCAAGGTCAAAGAAATTATGGATATGCCTCCACCTCACAACCTGAAATAGTTAAGGAGTCTTCAGGGAAAGCTACATTCCATCAGAAGGTTCATAGCACAGTTAGCTAACAAGTGTCAAACATTCACCCACCTCTTGAAAAATAATGCATCCTTCAAGTGGGATCCTATGTGTCGGCAGGGTTTTGACAAGATTAAGGAATACTTGGCTCATCCTCCTGTCCTTATGCCTCAAATCCCAGGGAAGCCACTTTTATTGTACATCTCAGCTACTTCAATGGCACTAGGGGCACTGCTAGCACAACATGATGAGTCATCTAGAGAACGAGTGATCTACTATATCATTTGAACCTTAGTTGGCTATGAGCTCAACTATTCTTCAATGGAGAAGGCCTACCTAGCTGTAGTTTTCTGTTCACATAAGCTTGGACATTACATGCTCAGTCATCTAGTCAAGTTAATATCAAAAGTTGACCCACTCAAGTATTTGCTATCCAAAACAACTTTGACTAGCAGAATGGTTAAATGGGTTATGTTGTTGAGCAAGTTTGACATAGAATATGTGGACCACAAAGCTATTAAGGGACAGGTTATAGCGGATCAGTTAGTCAATGCTCCCCTAGTTGATGCACATCCTTTGGTAACAAAATTTCCTGATGAAAAGGTCTTTACAGTAGCAAAAGCTACCACATGGACACTATACTTTGATGGGTCATACACACATAACGGATCGAGGGCAGGAATCTTGTTTGTCACCCCCCAAGGTGATTATATCCCAAAGTCATTCAAACTGGCCTTTCCATGGACAAACAATATAGCTAAATACGAAGCTCTTCTCACCGGCCTTAGAATCGCAATCAAATGGAATATCACTCACTTAAGGGTCTTCGGTGATTCGCAATTAGTCATCAAATAGGTCAATGATGATTTTTTAACAAAGGATGAGAATTTGTTACCTTATAAACGCATGGTCGATGACTTTAAGAAGTTTTTCACCTCTATTCAGTTTGAATAGATCCCCAGAATATGGAACAAAGTTGTTGATGCGATGGCTACAATTGGTTCCTTAATTGACATGCCCAAGGATCGAACAGATTGTGAATTCTTGGTTGAATAACTTTTAATCCCTGCATACGACATCCCTGAGAATGAGATGGTGTGCAAAATCATAGGTCCTATGTCCCCATGGTATCATGAGATCTATGCTTATCTTCACGACAACATCTTACCCGCTAACCTTACCCATATTCAATGCAAGTCATTCATCCAACGTACATCCCATTACACCATCGTAGGTGATAATATTTATCATCACGGATATGATGGAACTCTTCTTCGGTGTCTAAATGAGGCTAAAGCTCACACTGCGTTAATGGAAGTACATAGCGGTGTTTGTGGGGCCCACTCAAATGGCATGGCCTTAGCTAAGAAGATTCTCAGGACTAGCTACTATTGGCCTACATTGGAGTGTGACTCTTGTGACTTCATGAAGAAATGTTTACCTTGCCAGCAACATGCGAACCTGATACATGCTCCTACTCAAGACCTGCAACCCATCGTAGTACCATGGCCTTTTTCTTAGTGGGATTTTGATTTAGTCAGCAAGATATATCCTCCATCCTCTGATGGCCACACCTTCATTATCACTACCACTAAGTACTTCACTAAGTGGGTGGAAACCATACCACTCTCCTAGATAATAGGTACTAGGATATCCAAATTCATCCTTTACCATATTATCTGCAGATATGGCATCCCCTCCACCATCATTTCTGGCAATGGCAAACCATTCAAAAATCAGGCTATAAAAGAGGTATGTGACACCTCCCATATCCAACACCAATGGTCCACGCCCTATTACCCTCAAGGTAATGGATAGGAGGAAGCCATTAATGAAACTTTGATTAAAATATTGAAAAATTTTGTCAATAGTACTGGTCAATATTGGCACCTCCACATCCACCCCTCCCTTTGGGCTTATCGCACATCCATCCACACTCCCACTGGAACCACTCCATATTCCCTTGTTTATGGTGTTGAAGCCATCTTTCCAATTGAAGTCGAGATCCCATCCCTGAGAATATCCTTGAAGAATCTCATCACTAAAGAAGACTCATGGGTTGCTCGCCTCGCTCAATTGGAGCTCTTAGATGAAAAGAGGATCAAATCATACAATCATCTTCAAGTGTATCAAAATCATCTTAAGAGAAGTTACAACAAGAAAGTCCCTCATCGCCAATTTAACATTAGAGATCTAGTCCTTAAGGAGAATCAACATACCCAATAGGACCGAAACAAGAAGGGACAGTTTGAACCTAATTGGTTGGGTCCTTATGTTATTACATAAAAGTATGGATTAGGGGCATACTACCTTGTCACACCTGAAGGGGAACCCCTCAAATAGCCTATCAACATCATGCACCTAAAGAGGTTTTATACCTAAATCAGCTAGGTCCTCCTATCTTGCCAAAAATCAGAAAAAATAAATAAAACAAATCAAAAAAAGTCAAAAAATCAAAAAAATAGTAAAGAGAAATAAATTTGTCCTATGGTAAAAACCACCCTTGGTGGTGCCTTGGATACATACGGTTGGTGAAAACCTAGTAACAGGTGTCATCCGCAGAGATCTTAATCATTATCTACCTTGTGTCCTAGTTACTGCATGTCTCCATCCATCCTATCCTCACATCCAATTCCTAACATCCTATCCTATCCTATCACTTCATCTGCATCATGTCCTTGGCTGCTTGGTATGTTTTGTTTGAGCATTGGACAATCATCCACTATCGGTTATGCTGATCTTTTATCCTAATTTGAGCTTTTGTAGTCGGTCTTGTTGTTTCATCGGTCCTCCACTCCCATTTAGGTTCCTTCGTTGTGTCAGTCTCCATTTAGTTCCCATCACGTCTCGTCTGTCTTTTTAGTCTTTGTCGAACTACGTTTCCCCTGCACTTTCACGTAGGAAAGGCTCATCATTTGATCTTCCCCCGAGGAATTTTGACTATCCTATTTCGATCATCCATCATCTGTATCCATTGATCCCTTTTTGCTATTATCCATGGACAATCATTGTTTGTCCTTTTCTGAACTATGTTGCCCCTGCGCTTTCATGTAGGAAAGGTTGATCATTTGATCCTCCCCCGGGGAATTTTTCTATCATTTCTTTCGTCATCCATCATCGGTCTCCATTGTCCTCTTTCTGCTTTTATCCATAGTCTTTTCTAAACTATGAGGGCTCTGCGCTTTCACGTAGGCAAGGCTAATCTATGATCAACCCTCGAGCCCCTAGGTCTGTAAGATGTGTCAATCTTGTGTCTTGTGTCTTGTGTCGTGTTGTCAAGTGTGTCCCTATCTAGCTGATTCTTCACAAATGGGATCCTGTAGTATCAGGAGATCTCATTAGTATCAAATATCTTGCGTCATGTGGGTCTTCTTAGTTTAGTTTCCATCTTTGGTCTCAACAGGATGCATCCTTCCTAACAGACCTCATCAATCCCATCCATCCCCTTTGATCCTATGGCAAAGGACATTTGAAATTGACTATAATCTTTTGATGCTTTTGGCTTTTGTTTATTATTTGAGCTCCCTATTACAACTAGTCAAGGTTTCCATGATCTATCATATTATGGTGTGTTTTGATTAGTTAACATAGGGGCATATCTTGATCTTTTCTTGTTGTTTTCTACTGGGTTGTCCCACGTAGTACCCACTGGGATCTCTGAGATCTTGTGTTACGCTGGGGCATCCCTTTGTGCTTGTGGTTATCCTAATGCCTGGCCCAACCAAAGTATTTTTCACTCTGGGGTGTTGGGATAGCCTTCTTATCTGTTGTGTTTGTTTTATGTGTTAGATGCTAACTTGCCTGGGTTTCCTTTACCCTAGCACTTGGTGTCTTATGCTATAGCAAAAATCAGTGCTCCGAAGATGGAAAATTAAATTAGGATTGTATTTTATAATAAATTTCATTGCATTGCATTCATCCCTATCCATTAACCTATGATTTTGGTTGTGCAAATATTCACCTTCTCTCTCCTATTCTTCTCAAGATATCAATGGTTTTTGACAGGTGCAGTTTCACAACATCTACCCACATTCCCATGCAAGTCCTTGTTGACACTTATGTTCATTGCATGTTGCATTATAGGTTGTTTAGATTAATCATGTTTGGTTATTCTAAGCATCTTAGATTCATTTTTATATCCATACATTTCCATATTAGTTTATATGATTAACATATTACATACATCAAAAATTGTTAGTTCCATATCCATCATAGATAAAATCATAAAACATGCATCACATCCTGCATTGCACACGTTAGTTGCATCCATATAAGCATCAACATATAACATCATAAACATGTACATGTATTACATCATCATGATCACCCATCATGAAATCATAAACATGCATAGAATCATCCATCATATACATAACATGGTGTCAATAAGGGTTGTCACGTATCATATAAATATCAAAATCAAATGTCCATCACATAGTCCATAATAATGTCCATCAATATCATCAAAATGCATACGCATCATATACATCATAATCACAAAATAAAGTACAAGTACAAGGATCTAAATCAAATGTAACCACTGCTACTTTGTACTGTCCATCCACCCTGTACCTGTCAAAATCTGGTATCCTGTCATCTGCCAAAAGATTTTCCCACGTCTGACCTCTGTGGAGAGTTGAGCACCAGCCCTCTGCGAGGGAGGGTCGCCTGAGAGCCATTGTATCCTTGAGTTCGTGTCCCTAGTGACTGGGATGGCGTGGGCATCTGAGGAGCCTGTTGGACATAATGAAATGTGCATTGTGTCAGATCTAGAACTGCATGCTAATAAGCGACCATCCAGAAGGTCACCTCTCTCATATGCTCATCTCGCTCTATAGCCTAATATCGGGCTACATTCTGGTCATGTCTATATCTGTCTTGATCTTCGCAGATGACTCTCCTCTCAAGTGCCCACACCTCATGAGCCATCCTTAGCTGATCGATCTCCACCTATAATTGATCTCTCATTGTATCTCTATCCTCCTCTGCATCCACTTCTCGTGCCTCTACGGAATCCCTCTCTCTCTACAATCTTTGTACCTTTTCCCTTGTCCCACCACTACCACTCTACAGTGTCACTATCTATGCATGTACAACATCCCTCTCCCCCTGCTTAGCCTGAGCATGTTCCTGTGCAGCATCCCTCTCCCCCTACATTGCATGTACCTATGTTTGTGCTTTCTCTCTCTCACCCCGAAGGGCCTGCACCTCTACATGTGTTGTGTCCCTCTCTCTTTGCACAATCTCTAACTGGGTCTCTACTACCTCTTCCCTCGACCTCACATCCCCAAGTGTTGTCTCTTCCATAGACACCCTATCCTAGAGCTCAGTCCTCTCCCTCTGCAGCCCTATCACCTATACCCTCAACTCCTCCATCTCCCTCTTGGCCTATTGCCGACCCTCTACTGTACCTGATCTACTACCCCTCTAGGATCTTGTTGTCCCATGGCCTGTGATATAGTCATCTCTACCTATAGTCTATCCCAATCCCAGGTCACCCTGACCAGCTCAGCGCGTACTCCCTGCACCTCTACTCGCAAGTCATCTCTCTCCTCTTTGCATCCCATACCTGTGAGGTCAGGAGGTCAACAATGAAGCCATAATCCCTCTATCCCTCGGCCTATAACCTAGCTACCTTTTCCTGAAGCTTTCTCTCCTCAACCCCAAGTCTACTCACCTCAACCTCTACAACCCTCGTCCTCTACTCTATCATCTGTAGCCTCGCCTGGGCCCCCCTCAACAATACAACAAGGTCCTCAGGTGGTACATATGGTATCATCGCCAATGGCTCCACTAGGAGAACATCCACATTCATAGCATCCTCCTATGGCTCACGCTCTTGCTCAGCCTCAATCGCCAACTGAACTCTCCTCAGTTGTCCCCTCTCCCCCACCCTCATCTGCCATCCTATGGCCATCATCTCCCCCTCAAGCTCATCTCTCTCTCCCTCAACTCCATCTTTGGCTCATTGGGCCCCTGCTCGACTTTGATCTCCACCTGGGCTCTCCTCTATTGTCTACTCCTCCTCATCGCCCTCGTTGGTTGTCCTGCAGCCCTTTCCCCCTCATGTCCTCTCTCTTGTTGATATATCTCCTCCCTAACCTCCATCTATGCCTCATCATGCTTCTACTCGCCTCGATCTCCACTTGAGCTCTCCTCGGCTGTCTCCTCCTCCTGCCCTCATTTTTTGTCTTGCAGCGCCTGCCTCCACCTCAATCTCATCCATCATCTCCACGTCACACCTCTCTCTCTCTTGCTCGAGCACCACCTTCTCCCTCGTTGGCTGTCCTACGACCCCTGCCTCCTCATGTCCTCTCTCCTGCTGTCATGTGGCCTCTACCTCCTCCTGTCCTCTCTCCTACTGTCCTGCCACCCTAACTGCCTCCTGACCTCCCCTCTATTGGGTTCTCTCCCTCCCTCTCCTCTATGCCACTAGCTTCAACTCGTCCTCTGGTCTAAATCCTAGTGCCTCTATAATGGGCTCCTCTGGTGTAATCCTCTCCCACTGATGGTTGAGGAACCATCCGGAATATCGACGTATCACTCTTGCCACCTACTCCCCGCCGATCCTCCCTAAGTAGGGTACCAGCTGCAATGTCTCTCAATGCTCTCTAGCAAACCTCAATAAAATTGGCTCTCCCCATGTCCGCTCTTGTGAGATCCATCGAAACATGTTTGGACCACGCGGAATATCCTATGCAACCCCGAACTGTCTAGCCACTCTGTCTGGCCTATGCGCCTTCACTATACCAAAATCCTTCCCGACTATGTAGCACCTAGTGTTGAAGTAGTCCCTATGTCTCACCTCCTCTACCCTCCACCCAGTAAACCACCAAAACATGTACGACCGCCACACTATGTGCTCCTCCTATAGGTCATCTATGATCCTCCTCCATCTATTCAAATCCCCAAAGCCATCATAGTGCCACACCCAGCCATACTATGTCTCATAGCACCATGCTACGGGCACTATCTCATCCTCTATTCTTGCTCTCACCACTCCTGGCCTGGTCACACTAATGTGCTCCCAAGCCCATACCTGCAATAGGGTCACTTATGTCAAGCTGAGCCCCCCTGGATAGCACACCATGTACATGTCTTTGTACAGTTATGCCAATACGCATGTCCCCCATGCGAACTACCCATCTCTCCCCTTGACAATATGTCGAATAACCTCCATATAACTCAGGCTGCAAAGCTACCTACTCCTATCTGGTATCAGTAAGCCACTGATCAGCCCGCACAAATAGAGTGGTAGTGTTGACACCCCCACCGCCAAACATCGATCCACATCTAACCCCTTCTTCTGAACAAGAAGGTCCTCTCATCCAAATAGCACATATAGTGTCTGATCCAGATCCTCCCCAGTTGACATCACCTCACTCACTAGGCACCCTACTATAGGGAGCCTCAATATCTGCCATACATCCTCGAGAGTCACTATCATCTCCCTTGTCAGGAGATGGAATGTGGAGGTTGACGAATCCCATCGCTCTATGAGCGTTGTCAACATAGCTCGATGTGCTCTAACCGTCAGATATCCTCTCAATTGTAGTAGTCCTGCTCATGACAGGGCCTCATGATCTACTCTATTCATCACCCTCAGCGTTGCTTGTAGCACCTCAAACTGTCTCTCTCGTGTCTGTAGCCACTCAAATCATTGCATCCATACCACAACGCTATATCAGTCATTTCATCTCTTCTACTAGCCCCGAGTTATCTTCTAACTAAGTATTCCCTCCCATTTTGGCCAAGTTTCCCAATTTTCCCAATTTTTTCTTTGTTTTCCTGGTCCAGACCTTTTTCCCTTTCTAGGTGGGACCACCCCTTCCAGGGTGGGGCTGCCCCTTCTCGAGCGTCTTTACCCCTTTCGGGTGGGGCCACTCCTCAAGGGGTGTGGCAACCCCTTTTGGGGTGCGGTCACCCCTTTTGGGGTGGGGTCGCCCCTCAAGGGATGTGGCCGCCCTTTTAGGGGCACAGTTGCCCCTTTGTGGGCCCAATTGTTTTTCTTTGGGCAAACTTGTCCTAGTTTGATCTCGGGGCACGTTTGCCCTTCCCTTTTTCCCCCAGCCCATTTCAAGCATCTTTTTTCTAGTTTTCAGGGAAAATTTACCCACTAATTGGGCAACTCCCCTCCCTTTCCATGGCCTCTAACAAACTATTCTACCTACCCCATTGGCGAAATTCCAATTTCGCCCCCAACCCATTTTCCTAAACTAACCCAATCCCAAAACCCATGTGTTTAAAAAGTAAAAAAACTCATAACATAATAAAAAATGCTTAAAATCACAAAGAGGTTTTTTGACCCTAACCTGGCGTGGAACTGCACGCTCGTGGTATAACGCCCGCACCTCATCTGCCCAATGGATGATGTCATTGTTGTAGTCATCTAGCATCCTCATCTCCTCGTCTCCTCAACTCCTCCTTCTCCTCCTCTTCTTCAACTGTCAGGTGTGCAAATGAGGAATAGTAACTCTAAAATTACTATAAGTAACTTTCCCCCTCATTTTGAAATTACTTTTAAGTGGGGGGTATTTTTACTTTTTATTTAACCTTTTAGGCCCTAGTTAATTCCAAAACTTCCGCGAGCACCATTTGCACACTGTGTGTCCGATCAAATCCATTCAAAAGCTAAATCTGCTTTGTTTCTCGAGCTCTATCCATGGTACCTTTTGTTTCTTCATATCAAGAGGTCACTTGGGGCCACTTTTTCTTCCCCAACCGCTCTCTCGAGGGGGCATACCCTACCATTTTTCCTCTATTCCTCCATCACAATCATTTTCTTGTGAGATTGAGGCATCTCCCTCCATTTCCCTCTGTTTGGACAGCTCATGCAACTTCTTCCATGTTGGGGCATCATGTTCTAGTCGCTTCCTCTATCGAGTCATTTGAATTTTATTTTTCTTCGAAACACTATTATTCTAACAATATTTCGAAGAGGTGAAAAATGTAGACATCTAAATTTGACCGCTCCTACACGGTCAAATTCACCTCTTAATTTGTCTATTTCCCACCTCTGTTAATATTAATTAAATTGATTGATTTAATTAATATTCCTCTATTTGCCTAAAGTTTCATAAAGCATTAATTTAATAATTAATACTTTACCCTTTCATCCCCTTCCTTTCTAAATTAAATAAATACATCAATTTATTTAATTTAGTCATTTAGCCTTTTGAATTTAAATCAATTTTAAATTCTTCTTTTTCTCTCTCCTTGTCACATCCTCCATAACCCTCTTCTAATCTAGATTAATTTAATTAATCCCTGATTAAGATGTGCACACCTTAATTAGGTTTAATGTCACATCCTCCATATTCTCCCACTTGTTTCTAATCCCTCATTAAGTTTCTTAATCACTTGTTTGCACAACCTTAATCTAATCCTCTTGCTACATTTAGCATATCTTTTTGGTCAACCTTCACATTTTCCACATTTATCCTACACCCTCTTCCCCATGTGAATTTAAAATTCACTTTTTATTCCTCCAAGGATTCTCCTCTTCCCCTTGTGATCATTGAAAGGTCACATCAGTCACATGAAGCCAAGAACCTTCTATTATAAGGACCTTGTCTTATCCACAAGGTATTTTTCAACCTCCTTCATAAGAACCTTGTCTTATCCACAAGGTGCTCCTCATATGAATTTAAAATTCATATTTATTCTCCCAACCACCTTATCCATTCCAATCATGTGAATTTAAGATTCATGTTTATTTCCCCAACCGTTTTTCTCTTCCCCATGGAGATTTTTGAGGAATACTAAAATTCCTCATATGTCACTTTCCTCTCATATGGGAACAAGAAGTTTTTTTTGAGGAAATATTCTCCCCTCCCAAGGTACTTTCAAAGTACTTGTCTTTCTTCCACATCACTTGTACTTCTTTCACATCATTTGTACCCTTTCCATCTCACCATGTCCTTTGGACACTTCATCCTCCACATGGAAAGATGTGAGGGCTTGTGAGTCCTCAACTCACCATAGCCCTCCATCTTGGCCATGGTGGCTCAATCCTGACCGTTGAATTCTCTAGAGAATTCAATTTCTTCTATAAATACCCCCCTTCTCATTCATTCATTTACATTAGGCATTTTATCACACTTATGTTCTCAATCCATTCAAGCATTCATCAAGCTCTAACACTTGCTCATCTTTTTCATTTGCATACTTAGCTCTCATCATCCATTGTAGAATCCTTAAGCTTTTATTGCACTTATCTCATACTAACATCCTTCATTGCACTCATCTTGCATCTTGACCACCTTGCATCCACTTTTCATCACATTTCCATCAAAGGAACACACACTCAAGTTTCAATCAAGGGCCAACCAAGGGATCAACACAAATAAAAGGTATATTTACTTGCTTTATCTTTTCTTTTGTTTGTGTTCAATGTAGCCCAATCTTGAGGTGGTATAGTGTTCTTTACTTTGCATTTCTTAGTTAGTTTTGCATATTTAGAGGTAATAAAACTTGCACACAATAACATTTTTTGGTATAAAAATTTGAAGGAATGATTTGTACTATTTTCAATTGTGATCCTTTTGTAGTTGATGGTGCCACATGTTTGTATTAAAAGAGCCTCAAGAAGCTTTTTGTTGTCCAAATATCTACTCCTAAACATGGAAAGAAATAGTTAGAACACTTACATCATAATTACATCATTTATTTAATTTGGAAAGTAAAAAGAAAAGGAAAAAAATGATATCAACATTGATAATATTTTCACAAATTAAAAATCAAATATACCCTATCTTTTATATATTTTTTTTCATTACTTTGATATTAAACAATGAAGACATTTAACAAAATAAATCATATTATAACTATAAACATTAAAACTAAATAATAGCTAACATATGCGAAAATTCCAAAATAATCAAAAATAAATCTTAAATAAATGAAAATGAAATAATTGTGAAATACAATTAAATAATCAACACATTGTGAAAAAGTAAAATAATTAAATAAATCTTAAATAAATGATTTAATAAGCACATTAAATTTAAAAAATATTGTCACAGCTATTGAAACATGTAATTAAATTGTAAATATTGTATGAATTTACTCAATCAAATTCACTATTGAGATTCTCGAATTGTGACCTTACAACTTCGATTGATACAAAAAAAGAACTGAAGTTAGACATGGCTTGATATTTTTTGTGCCAACAATTTTATGATTTGTGTAATTTGTTAACTGACAATTGATTTTGATATTACAAACAAGTTGTATAGATTTTTTTAAATATTTCATTGTCTCTAATGGGGTTGTGGTATCTCTTTAAGTTAAGATCTTGGCCAAATAAAGTTTAGGATAAAAATTAAAAAATGTTTTGAGGTTTAAAACCAACACTTAGCATTAAAGTAGCAGTATTTTATAGATCTATGCAGGATGTTGTTAGTATGTCAAATGCCTCTTCAATATTTTCAATCATTTGATTGATCTTATGAACCATTGAGTCTTGTGGTTCATTGAAAGCACTATCAGGAACTGACAGAGCTGGTATCAATGCAATTATCTTCTTGTTCAGGAAGAAAGGTAGGAAGCATGTGCAAGTGATCATTTCAAGCATGTCATGTTAAAAATTGAACTGATTGGGAAAGTTACCAAGATAAGAAATGTAGCCAAAATAATATGGTGTAGGTCAAGAAAGAAGTAAAAGTCGAGTTGACATTGAGAAAGCCTTCATCAATACTTTTTGTATTATTTGATAAGAGGCCACAAGAATCCTTTGGTAATATAATGAAGATGAAAAAAGTGGAAAGTAAAGCTTTGGAAAGTATAAATGCTCTCAAATCTATGCTTTAATGTTTGAAGGCATCTTAGCTTTTGTGTAAGGGGATTATTCAATGAATTTTATTGAACCTTTGTGCTCACAGTGCAACAAGGGCTATTATAGTTGAATTTTGGTTGGACATGCAAGGATTTCCAATAGAGTCCAACAATGTTTCATCTCAGATATTTTATGGGTGCCAATGGAATGTGGTCTATGCAATCTCTCCACTTTTAGATTATGTGTCACCAACATTTGTTTCTACATGAAATATATCCCACATTGATTCTATTGTCTCAAATAGTAGTTGTTGAGATTATCAACGCATCCCCAAGTTAGTCCCCAAATCCTAGGTTAGACTAATAATAAACTATGCACTTCCCATAGGAAGTTATTTCGGTGGTGTCCATGTAGTTACAAATAACTACATTTCTAAATATATATACATTTTATTCTATTAAATAAAATCATTGCAGCATTTGGACCTAATAGTAGTATCAAAATACAAGCAAAAATGGAAGGAGGGTGATAGAGAAGAAATGTGGTGGTTGAAGATGATTGATGATCCATCAATCATAATTTTTTCTTATTTCCAAACAATCTTCGTGTATTTGGAAACTAAAAATGGAAGATTTTAATTTTCCTATTGATTGGTTGAAAGAATATATGGCTAAAATAATTTTGGAAACAAAATTAACATATTGAATAAAACTGCTAGTTTTTGGAAATTAAGTTTGTGAAAGGAGAATTATTACTATTTGATGGAGCAAATATAAAGTGGGCATGTAAAAGACAACTTATTTGACCTTTAAAAAAAATTGGATTAAATGGGGGAATTTTGAGTAGATTGTGTTAGTGTTTACTTTATGTAAAATGTTTTAGCAATAATAGTTTTATGCTTTAAAGTGGTATAAAATTCTTTAAAAAAGAATTTCAGATTGGCATAAATTTCAAAAGCATTTCACTGTCAACATTTGGTAATAGATAAAAACATAATATAAAATAGAGAATACATGTGTGTCTAAATTGCATTATTTGTTGGTGTACCACATACATTTTTCATATAAAAATTCTTATATACATATTTATAAATTATATAGTGTATTAAAACTGACAGTAAATAGACTTTTACAAAATATTATTAAAATAGAGATTACTCTTCCATTCAGTGCTAATGCCAGTTATCGCCAAAATCAAATAATTGGAAACCTTAAAAATGAATGAAATGTTGGCATTTTTCAAGTCCACCAATTGCATGGGAACAATTATTGAAAAATAAAAATAAACAAGTGGTGAAGGCGTAGGTAAGGCATGTGAACTAGACAATTGCATGGGAATAGTTAAACTAGCCACACACCTTGACTAATTTCCATTTTTTGCATGCATGTTGAATATGGAGGATACACAGAAGAGGGGATACATATTTGGTGTCTTTTGAATAGAAATAATTTGCATGCAACTAAACTAGGGGTAGAAAGAATTGAATGCTTGCTTTTGCTCTGATAGATACTAATTAAGCTTGAATGGAGACAGCATCTCATAGAGATGGTTTATCAGTAGAAGATTTACGAAATGTTAAGCTAATTAGTTATTGGGCTATAGAACTCATGAATTTTCTTAGTAAAGCTAGTTGGGATTTTTCAATAGATGGACTAGATTCACTATTTTTAAAGTTTGAATCATCTGTCTTTGTTTAAATTCATACATACTAACATTCAAAATACCAATTTAGGTAACATATATGCAACACCCTAGTCTTTCATTATGATTAAGAGATTCCTTTAGAAGTTATGTTTTTAAATTTTATAAAGTGTTTTGTACATTGGTAAAAGTAGGGCATGAATGCTAAATTTTTTGTTTCAATACACCTAGTGTTGGATTGCATGATTTTACATAAGTAAATAGACTTTCATATGATGAAGTCAGATTAATTTTTTTGTTCCCTTTGTAATGTTATTTGCAAGTGGCCAAATGTATAGAGATGGGACTTCCACAGCTTATAGCATTGGTCTTTTTTTCATAGGTAAAGCATTAGAATTCTGAATGAGACTATTAAAATGTGATTTTAAAAGTTTGAAAACAATCTTTTAATATTTTGGTCGGGTTCCTATTTACATTCTTACACTCTTTAGGGAGATTGGTTCTTTAAGGTTTAATCTAAAGAGGTTGAATCCTGAACCATGTGCTTTGATATTATCTATGCCACAACTGACAACAAACACCCTAAAAAGACATGATCTTTTAAACCAACAAGAAGTTGCAACATAGGAACTTTAAGTATTGTATAAATAGAATTTTTTACATTGTCGACTATGACAAAATATTTAATAACTAAAATAGTACCAAATAATATATGTAATTGTCATAGATGGAAGGGCCAAAAATGGAGCAACATGAATAACAAGTGCACAACCAAATGAGGAGTGAATCATGGGAAGGTAAAGCAGGATGCTTAAGGAAGATCTAAATCCTAGCAGTAGACAAGAAAAACAAGAAGTGTCAGTTCAATTAAGGTTAAAGTGTGGCAAGTGATGCCTTCCCATGTAATTATTTCTCTATGAAATGGACAATAGAGGAAAGAGGGGAGAGATTTGTGGCCTCTAAATGTTGTCCCTAAGATCTCACAGAAAAATAATGGCTTATGGCAAGAAAAACCAAATTCCCACCCTTCTAAAACATTCTTTTTCAAAACCCAAATTAGGAAAGAATTACTTTAATGTTATTCTTCTCATAGAACAAGAAATTAAAACAACATACATGTATATTAAATAATTTCATGTATCTTATGACTGTAAAATAGGGAACATAGACTTACTAATTGATGCTCTTTAGTTCACTGTTCTTTTATGAAGCGTTGTCCCTTGATTTTCTATCTTGATCTTTTGTAGGTGTTATGGTAATTAGTGCATTGAAATCCACTTATAGACAAGTTGGGTTTTGATCATAGGGTAGCTAATGCAACCAATTGAGTGCCACAACTAAGAGAATTTAATGAATTTACTACAAATACATTTACCAACCCATGATCAGTGAATTTGATCAAGTAAATTCACAGTGTAGATTTTAGCATTGATACACATTAAAGAGATATTTATCTATGATAACATCAAATTCACTTTGCAAATTTTATCATTCATACCATTTACTACATTACATATATTTATCTATCCTTTGGTATGCATTTACTGCAGGTGAGATATGTATTTTTTTTTACCAAATTTATCTTGTTTTCTGGCTAGGTTTACCAGACATAAAAGAGGTTTCATGACGTGAGACAGGTTTTAGGCTAAGACTCTCACTACATGTAGCCTATCAGTTAAATATACATAATAAATATTAATATAATAATATATATTATATATTATTATATATTTTAAATACATAATAATATATAATATATTATTATATTAATATTTCTTATTATATAATATATTATTATATATTATTATGTATATTATAATAATATTAATATTAAATATCAGGCAGGGGTTGGGGCTTGGCATATATCAAATATTTAAAAAATAAAAATGCTCTCTGAAACAGATATATGTTTCAAAGAACTATATGTGAAAAAAAAGTATCATTTTTATGCATTGACAATTGAACTTCATGCAACGACACATAGGCAGAGTGGTAAAACTAGATATCCATGCCAAACTGTTATTCATTTTTTGCAGTTTGATAAAATTTATCGATTTTCCTTCCAATTTTAGCATTAGAAAGCGAGGTAAGTCATTTTTTGTGTTTTTTATCATTTTAATTGCTTACTCTAATTTTTTGGCATATATATTAGGTTATTTTTAATAGATTTTAGTAATTAGTTTAAAATTATGTTAATTTAAAAAAAAATTGTAAATAGGGTTTAAATGGCAAAAGAAATTGATAGAGAAAACTATCCACTAAACCCTCCTCCACCAAAACCTCTACCAAATCCTCCTTCAATTTAGGAGTTAGTTGATATAAACGTGACTGAATTGAAGAACATTACTGAGAGATACCATCACCACCCTCATTTGTATTCAGTAACACCTAATATAGAGGCCATAATAAGTCATGTGCAAGACATCACAAGGCAACATACTTTATTTCAAGAGTGGAGAGAAATGAAGATGTTGCAATATGGTAACAATTTGAGCTATGAAGAGATTAAAAAATTAGAAATATCTAAAGCCAAAATAGCCCAATATTTTGTGAATCCAAAAACTGGGCAACCTATTGCTTTACATAAACCAAAATTTTCCATAAAATGGTGCACACATGAGGGCATAACAAGAAACTTTTGGGATAATTGGTGGATGGTGTTTGATAAACCACCCAACAACAATCTTGATGTCCCTCTTTATTTTCTCCATGAATTATATGCGGACTTTGTATTAGGAAAACATGTGAACTATTTTTATTTTAGGCATTTTCAAGGAGTGGGTATGGGAATGCCCCAAGATAGACCTGGGGAAATGTGTCAAATGCAAGGTCCATATGTTATCCCTCCTCGTATTCCTCCCCCACCTCAAGTAGCCCATCCAAACATTATTGCAGATGCAACAATGTATAGTCTCTTAGCCATACACTCTTTGACTAGCTATTTGATTACACAACCTTCATAGTTTTCCCAGCCACCTGATAGTGATACTCCTGGTGGTTCAATTTATGTTGGTGGAGCATTGAAATCTAGACATATTTGTGTACCTCATCATTGTAGTATGTGCACAGTCATATATGTCTAGGTCCTATGGGAGATACTATTGAGCCTCCCCTAGACACAATTGAGTATGAGGTGCATGATCTGACACCTAGAGGAGATGAGGCAGTAGTCCATACTATATATGTGGAGATGTGTGAGGGAAGAACATATGGAGAGCCATCCACAGTTGGAGATGAGGAGAAGAAACAACAATCTTATGTACAAGTAAAACTTAAATTTATTTCATAGTATATTTCATTTAAAATTATTATAACAAATAGTACATTACTAATGTATATTTAAGTGGGAATTAATAGTTGATGATCGAGGGTGAGATTAGAGAAGTACATCATAGTACTCTTTCAACCTTTAAATTTTGCATAGACATGGTATTATTTTGTGTACATGTAAGACTTTTGTATTGTATGCATATCATTTTAATTGTGATTGATTAAATACATACTAATGTATATCTTGATCTTATTTTACTTTTGTAGTATACTCCAGATGTGAGTGATCAATGTGACACCTTTTATCATGTCATATACTAAAACATCTAATTTTCCTGAGAGATTTTCAATTGTAGAATGAGTCACAATCAAAGTAATTGAACTAATAGTTTAGTTAGAACTTATACAACTTATTGTAGAGATTTAGATGCCAATTTCAAATATATTATGGTTATATGTAAATACATTTGTAGTCTTACATTCTTCTCAAACATCACTGATTCAGGTATATGGTTCTTTTATAGCTAGTAGATCTATATAAGTTTATATATATATATATAGTTTGTGTTTATTTGTCAGCAATTATATATTATTTTTTTCAATTTTATTTTTTTTCTTATAAAGTATTCTCACATCCACATATGTAGATCCTCTACCATTTCAATATTGTAGGACTCCTGATCATCCTAAGGAACCATCATTTGTTGAACATTTGTCAGCAAAAAACAAAGGCTTGAGGTAATGAAGAATTGAATTTGGCTTTAATTGATATTTTTAAGAAATTATAGTTTAGTATAGTGATTAGATGTTAAATTTAAAGTTATAAAAATAGTAGATAAGTTTCTATTTAGTAGTCTAAGGTATTTTCCATTGAGATAATTAATCTAATTTGTGGTTTGAATTGCTATTGTGCAGCCAAATTCTCATCAATTGGGTAGCATGAAGAGGCTACATTTTGATGATCCGCCATAAGTTTAGGATTTTCTTGGCATGGCATAGCTATTAGAGATATACATTATATATAGACCTTGAGATGGCGTATGCCACATTTTATAAATATTTTCTTTGCAGGAGTCTTAGAATGAATTTTATACTTGTCCTTAGGCCCTTGATCTCCCTTTGGCCCTCTTTCTTTAGGTCTACCCTTGACACAATGAGAACATCCACTGAGCTATCCATAGCCTTCTTCCTCATTTCCTATGACAACAAAGTTGCCACAAGTGCATCCATCTTGGGATCTTCGAGGTTAGCAGTGATAGCAAGAATGAAATTTTCCCATGACTCAAGTAAAGAATAAAGAAGCATAATGTATTTTTCATATTTCTCAAGTTTAACATCTATAGATGCTAATTGACTCAAAATCAAATTAAATGAATTTAAATGCTCTACAATGGATTCACCTTCCACCATTTTAAGAGAAAACAATTTTCTTTTCAAATATAGTTTGTTCACAAGGCTCTTGGCTTAACAAATCTCACCCAAACATTTTCATAAGGAAAATGCAATCTTTTCTTCAAACACATTCAAGAGGATGAAATCAACAAGACATAATCAGATAGTACCTCGTACCTTTTTTTCCATCTTCTCTCGATCACCATCACTCATTTTTTGAGTTTTTTTTTTAATTTTTTGCAACAACCCATTGACCTCTTTATTTGAGGAGATCCTCCATTTTCAACTTCCACAGCTCATAATTAGAACCATTAAACTTCTCAATGTCCAACTGAGATGCGGATGTAGCCATGGTTCCTACAACCAAAAAATTTTGAAGTAGAACTCCTGTTGTAGCACAAAAAACCTTCACACTTCCACCTAATAGAAAAAGTTGGCCAAGCTCTAATACTAAATGTTAGAAATGAAGGCAACCACTAGAATATGGAAATCTGATTTAACTTACAAATATGAAATATAAACTTGTAGAAAATAATGGAGAAATGATTTAAACTATAAATAAATCACACAACTCAAGAGCCATACACATAACACAAGGATTTACATGGAGAAAACCCTTTCGAGTTAAAAAATTCATGAAGAAAAGAGAGAAAATTTGTACTATTCTTCAAAGAGATTGCAATACATAGAATTTTCTCAATCTTGACTCCAATCTAACAGCATTTGTGTACCTATAAAACATCTCATAGTGTCTCCATCTCAAACCCTCAATATATAGACACATGGGGGATCGAAATACCACCATAAAAAATTACCATGGGTCAAAACAAGGTTTGAAAATACCATGGTAAAAATCCATACAACCTTTTACATGCTAAACATAGTCTCTTACATGACATTACACCCTCTTACAAGTTGTCATAAGAATTCCTAGAAAATAGGAGATGCTCTTACATGTGTCATAGACCATCAATAGCTTATGCAAAGATTCTCATGCCCAAAATGATATCCCCTACTTTTAGCCCTTACAATTGTCATAGAATTTATCATAACATCCTTTAAAAATAGGCTTTCCATGTTATACCACTAAGAGGGAAACTTTTGACAACTAATAACTTATTTTTCAAGGAACTGACATGTGGCAAAGGTGCCAACTCAAAAAATCATGCCCCTTTTGATGGAGCACAAATATTTAATAGTATAAATGATATTTATCCATAGGAAAATGTAAAGTAACAATAAATAAATAACTTAGTAATTACCAAGGTTGAAACACCTTGATTCCCAATATTCTCCCACTTGTCAAATACCTTGCAAGAGTTAGGGGAATCACACCATCATGGAATCAACTAGGTACAAAAAACAAGGCTCGTGACCTCCCTACACCAAATGAACTTATTTGTGCTCACAAGTTTGGTAAGGTAATCTATGTAACATTCACCTCAATGTCAATTTTCTTCAACTTAATTTGTCTATTAGCAATCATTTCTCGAAAAAAATGGTATTGTACATCCACATGATTTTTTCAAGCATGATACATAGGATTCTTGGCTAAATGAATTACACTCTAGCTATCACAACCAATCTAAATTGTCCTACAATTAAAACCAATACTTGCACACAACCTTTGTAACCATACTGCCTCCTTAGAAACATGGGTAGCAACCATATACTCTACTTCAGTAGTGGATAAAGCAACCATAGGCTACCTCCTACTCATCCAACTTATAACTCCTCCAAGCAAAGTAAACACATACCCACTAGTGGACCTTCAACTATCCAAGTCACCTACCCAATTTGCATCAACAAAACCTTGTATATCCAATGTCTTGCCCACATTATTAGTACCAAAATAAACCAAACAATAATCAGAAGTACCACATAAATATCTTAACACCCTCTTCGCAGAATTCTAATTCTCTCTACTAGGGTTAGACATAAACATACTCAAAACTCCCACTGCTTGGGAAATATTTGTTCTAGTGCAAACTATTGCATACATCAAACTTCCTACAACACTATCATATGGCATGTTAGAGATATCCTCAAAATCATCTTTAGATTTAGGACATGTCTAAAGTAATCTTAGTGCCAACTGGCAAAGGAATTCTAACTGGTTTACAATCCTACATATTAAATTTGTGTGAAAAATAGTGCTCACATACTTACTTTACGACAACCAAAGCTTTTAGTTACCTTAATCTCTTCTTATTTATATTCCCAATATGTATCTAGCTTCCCCCAAATCCTTCATCTCAAATGCACCTGAAAGTTGAGCTTTCAACTCACTAATCATACCTTGTATGTTACTAAAAAATAACATATCATCCACATACAAGGCAACAATTAGTAACTGATCATCAATACATCTACTGTAAACACAATGATCCTCTTTTCTTCTATCAAATTCCACTTTCAACACAAAAGAGTCAAATTTTTAATACCAAATCTAGGGTGATTGTTTTAAACCATAAAGAGACCATTTCAACCTACAAACCAAGCACGTTGTTTCCCTTTTACTTCAAATCCTTTTGGTTGTTGCATATAAATTTCCTCTTCCATATATGCATACAAAAAAGTAGTCTTAACATCCATTTTCTCAATTTCAAAATCATAAGCAACAACTATGGATAAAAGAAATCTAATAGAATATAATTTACCAATAGGAGAGAAAATTTCACCAAAATCAACTCCCTCTTTTTGGGAGTGGCCCTTAGCTACCAGTCTAGCTTTATACTTCTCTAATGAACCATCTACACCAAATTTATTTTTATAAACCCACTTACAACCAATGGCTTTCCTTATTTTTGGAAAACAAATAAGATCCTGGGTATCACAAGAGTCTAAATCCATCGTCTCCTCCTGCATGGCTAGTTGCCAAGACTCACTATCATCTGCAAGAATAGCTTCCCTGTAGGATCTAGGCTCATCATCAATACTCAATAAAGAAATACAAAACAGAAATCTAGTGGGCTATACCTATCAACTGGATTATGTTGTCTTGTGGATATTCTCAAGGGTGGAGTAAGAGATTTTTCCTCAAGTTCTTCAGTATGCTCAACTTCTTCTGTCACAATAGAGTCTTCCTCTTCAAAAATTTCACTTGAACTCTCTTCTTCTTCTCCATCCTCAAATCCATCATTGTTTCCTTCCTGATGTGCACCTTCTTGCTGGAAATAAAAATGAAATATATTTTTCCTTTATTTTTCTTTGGGCCATACAAGATTAGAAATAGCTTTAAGTTCCTTGAAAATAACATCTTTAGAATAAACAATTTTTCTAGTTAGAGGATTTCATAACTTATAACCTTTTACATTTTCACCATATCCAATAAAGATGCATTTCTCATCTTTTGGATTCAACTTAGAACACTTTTCCAAGCCCTTAAATGTGAAGCTGAAGGCTTCTTACCTATCCACACTTCATAAGGTGTTGAATCAAGAGTTGTGCAAGGAGATCTATTAATCAAGTAATTAACAGTACACTTAGCTTCTGCCTAAAAATATTTATCCAACCCTACATCACTTAACATACTTCTAGCTCTTTCATAATATTTTGATTCATCCTTTCTGCAACACCATTCTATTGTGGTGTATAAGGAGTTGTCTTTTGTATTATTATACATGCATGCTTATAAAACTCATCAAATTCCTTAGAGAAATATTTCCCCCATTATCTGATCTTAATACTTTTATTTTCAATATTGATTGGTTTTCTATTAAGACTTTGAATTCGTTAAACTTAGTGGAAACTTTAGATTTAATTTTCATAAAGTAAATCCATGTAAATCTAGATACATCATCAATGACGGTCACAAAATAATGAGAGTTTCCAATAGAATCATTGTCCACAAGACCAAATACATCTATATGAATAATTTCTAATTTCTCTTTTGCTTTATTACTTCCTAAAAGAAAATATGTTATGTTCTATTTTCCAACACACAATGCTCATAGAAATCAAAGTGCTCATCAGAATAAGAAAAACCATCCAATAAATTTTAGTCGTAATAGTTTTCAAAACATTTTTACTTATGTGGCTCAATCTACAGTACCACAACATACAAGTATTTTTATTATTTTTAACCATATAGGTGGACTTCCAAATAGTAGTGGCATCAAGCTTAAATAGAATTCCCATCTGAGTTCCCCCTACTACCACCAAGCTTCCTCTCACCAATCTATAACCATACTTATCAAGCATTACATGCATTCCTAAATCATTCAACTTCAAAATTGAAATTAGATTTCTAGATAATCCAAGAATATGTAAAACACTAGGAAGGTTTTTAATTCTCCCATCACTTAAACACAACAATACCTTTCCCCATCCGACAATTGGATATGTAGTGTTGTCCCCAAGGTAGACATTACCTCCATCATATTTCTCATATATAGAAAACTAGTCATGATACAAGCATCATGAGTCAACCAACCAATGTTCATTAGAAGTGACATTACAAGAAAAAAGTAAAACCTCATCACCTGCATTGGAGGAATTTTCTATGGCATAATTCCATTATTTCTTTTATTTTTGTACTCTTTCTTCACATGTCCTCTTTTCCCACAATTCCAACACTTTACTCTTTTCTTCTTTTTAGGAGTCTTAGAACAACCTTTATACTTGTCCTTAGGCCCTTGATCTCCCTTTGGTCCTCTTCCTTTAATCCTACCCTTGACATTGAGAGCATCCATTGAGCTATCCATAGCCTTCTTCCTCATTTCCTATGACAACAAAGTTGCAAGAATTGCATCCATCTTGGGATCTTCAAGGTTAGCAGTGATAGCAAGAATGAAATTTTCCCATGACTTGAGTAAAGAACAAAGAAGCATAATGTATTTTTCATCTTCCTCAAGTTTAACATCTATAGATGCTAATTGACTCAAAATCAAATTAAATAAATTTAAATGCTTTGTAATGGATTCGCCTTCCTTCATTTTAAGAGAAAAAAAAAATCTTTTCAAATACAATTTTTTCACAAGGCTCTTGGCTTGATAAATCTCACCCAACTATTTCCATAAGACAAATGTAGTCTTTTCTTTAGACACATTTAGGAGGACGGAATCAGCAATACATAACCAGATAGTACCTCGTGCCTTTTTGTCCATCTTCTTCCAATCACCATCACTCATTGTTTCGGGTTTCTTATCATTTGTTACAACCACCCATTGATCTCTTTCTTTTCTTGGAGATCCTCCATTTTCAAATTCCATGGCTCGTAATTAGAACCATTAAACTTCTCAATTTCCAACTAAGATGTACATGTAGCCATGATTCCTACAACCATAAATCTATAAAATAGAACTCCCACTGTAGCACAAAAAACCTTCGCACTTCCACCCAATAGAAAAATATGGCCAGGCTCTGATACCAAATGCTAGAAATGAAGGCAACCACTACAATATGGAAATCCAATTTAACTTGCAAATCTGAAATATAAAATTGTAGAAAATAATGGAGAAATGATTTAAATTATAAATAAATCACACAAGTCAAGATCCATACACATAACACAAGGATTTACGTGGAGAAAACCCTTTCGGGTAAAAAAATTCACCAAGAAAAGAGGGAAAATATGTATTATTCTTCAAAGAGATTACAATACATAGAATTCCTCAACCTTGACTCAAATCCACCGGCTTATGTGTACCTGTAAAACATCTCATAGTGTCTCCATCTCAACCCCTCAATATATAGACTCATGAGGGATCAAAATACCACCATAAAACATTACCATGAATCAAAACAAGGTTGAAAAATATCATGGTAAAAATCCATACGACCCCTGACATGCTAAACATGGTCTCTTACATGACATTACACACTCTTGCAAGCTATCAAAGAATCCCTAGAAAATAGGAGATGCTCTTACATGCATCATAGACCATCAATAGCTTATGCAAAGATTCTCTTACATGCACGTCATAGATGATTCTCACATCCAAAATGATATCCCCCAATTTTAGCCCTTACAGTTGTCATAGAATTTGTCATAACATCCTTAAAAATAAGGCTTTCCATGTTATACCACTAAGATGGCATCTTTTGACAACTAATAACTTATTTTTCAAGGCACAAACATGTTGCAAAAGTGTCAACTCAAAAAATCACGCCCCTTTTGATGGATCAAAATATTTAATAACATAGATGATACTTATCCATGGAAAATGTAAAGTATCAATAAATAAATAGCTTAGGAATTGCCAAGGTTGAGACAGCTTGATTCCCAACATATCTCCCTAGATCCCAATTAATCCAACCCAAATCTTAATCCATTCTTAAACTATCAAATCAAGCCTAAATATCCCATTCATACCAAATTAAATCAATCTAAACCTTCAACCATTCCTAAACCATACAAATCAAACCTTATCCCCCATGTAATTAAAACTTAAATCCATACAAAATTTATTCCATTCCCTAAGCAACACATCAATAAACCCCTTTGAAACCTTATTCCATAAAGTCAATCCTAATCTTTAGGGTCTTACTCCATAATCACCATTCAAATGAATCCCACAAGATTTAAACATCAAATCAAATATGATCCTTTAGATCCTTAGGTCATCCTTGAACATCAAACCAACCCCCACTCCAACTTTTTGATCCCCTTAAGAATCATCACACTCTAAAATTCAAAGGAAAATCATTGGGATCTTAAAATTCAATTTGAATCCCTTATATCAAATCATCTAATCTATTTTTAGTACACTTAATCATCCTTAGGGACTAATATCCTATCCACACCATCCCATAAATCATCCCAAAAATATACTTAAGGAAATCACCTCATAAACACCCTTTGGGATTCATTATCCCTTTTAATACAAATAATCAACAATCTAAATTTAATAAATCCTTATCATTCGAATCCCAATCACCATCACATTACCTTGACCCAAATTTTCCTATCCCACAAGACCAATCTATAACAACCACCACCTTCTAAAATGAATTTACTAGGTTTTATTTACCATGCAATAATAAACTAACATCATGAGTAAAATGAGATCTTTTTTTTTTTTTTCAAAAATAAAAAATTCAATTGCATAACTGATTATACATATATATTTCATATCATCTTATCATGATTTTCAAACTAAAAAGAGTAATCAATATTTTTCCTTTTTGCATCTCAATATGAATGATTTCAATTAAATAATATATAACAATAACATAAAGGTACAAGTTCAGAGATCCCGTATCTAGATACTTTTTGTCTTCCAAGACTCAGCATTCCATCTGTAAGAGGGAAAGCATTACCCAAGTGCTTTACCTCCAACCATGGACCAGTGGTCCCCTGCACACCTTCCTAACTAGAAATGGCTCTTCCCTTCAATGAAGGGTGTAGTTAAGAACCCTTTTAGTTTTATCATCTAAGCTCTAGTGTTGTGCCCTTCTTAACCAATATCGTCAAACAACTATGGATACCTTCCAACTATGTATGACAACTCTGATTAGTTAAGAAATTTTAGGTCATAGTGAACCAACAAGTGCATGCAGAGACTACTACACTCACTTTGGACAAAGTATTTAAAATATATTCAACCGCTACTTAGGAGTGGACTCATTCATTCACCCATCCTACAAGAACTTGAAGAACCTTATATGACCTTGAATTAACACAAACCTTTTATTTTGACTAATGGTTAACTTATCATACAAAATTTTCATTTAAAAAGGGATAACTTCATTAAAGTCATAATTCATCTAGATTGGTTAAGGTTCCTTGACTTTGAAAACCCGTGTTATGTTCACGTAACGACTTGAACCTTGGCAAATGCCACTTGTTTAATTTCTTACTAAGTCGACAAATGACTTGAGTAGTATATTTTTCTGAATTTGAATACCCAATTTATGTTCTTGTAACTTCTTGGGACTTGGCATCTACCACCTATTCAAGTCCTTAATATTAATCAAGACAATATTTGATCTCCCATTCTATGCACAATAGTTGTTAATATTGACTTACTATCATCAACTAGTTTCACTTAGTCATAAACTGAAAGTACTGACAATATGCTCAACATATATAATAAATAAATATTAATCTTAAGCTAAAGATTCCTTCTTCTTAGATTCATAGTCTTGGATGTTCAATGTTTAGTTTTATTATAGAATCCTTCCTCAAAATGTGAAGATTCACCAAGTAAATAACTCATCTAGGTTGTTAGTAATTTCTAACTCGAACACCCAAGTTACGATCACATAACTACCTAGGTCTTGGCTACAACCACTTGCTCAAATCTTTACCATAACCCTTGAGAATATCTACTCTCAAGATATAAACTTTAAGCAAATCTTGATGCATAATAATAGCATCTTGACCTTCCAGGTAATAATATAGTATAAAGATTACATATACAAAATCCCCATAGCACTAGTTAGATCTCAATTAAGAATATAACTTTTCAATAGGTTTAAGTCTTTCTTAGTAAGCAGTGTAGTCTTGTTGCTAAGAATAAAACAATTGTAGACCAGTTGGTCCCATCTTTCAATAGATTCACATATATAAGTGTTCACTCACTAAGATTGGCAATACGACTGGTTTGAAGAAATAACTTGGATGTTGAATTCCCTTGTTATGTTCACGTAACATCTAGGGTCTAGGCTATTGCCTCTAATTCAAGTCCTAACACATCCATAAGGTTAACCTTCTCATATAAAATTCTCTTTAACAAAGTGACGACTTCACTAAGTCATGTTTCGACTTGGTAGGTTGAGTACCTCAGACTTGAACTTATTGTTTGACCAATGAATAATCATAAAGAAAGCTTTTACTTTATACACATTAACTTTATAGTCATAACTCGACAAAGTTGTTTTAGTTTTATACTTTCTTTTGAGCTCCTGAGTTACTCTATGTTACTACTTAGGTCTTGGCAACTGCCACTAGTTCAAAGCTTACCAACTTAAGAGAGAAACTACTCTCAAATTTTAGACCTTAGGTCTTCTTTCCACATAAGAGGATAACTTGACCTATCTAGTCACAATGTAATATAAAGGTATTGTATACAAAAATACCCCATTTGGGTGTTTTCCATTAAAAACATATCTCATTATAGGGTTTAACCATTCAAGCCAAATGGTAAGTTCTTTATTTTCAAGAATCCATTCTATGTAACTAATGCTTTTGACAAAAATTAAAAAGGAAAAACTATACATTAAACCGGGTAGGCATCCTTAACAAAACTAGCACTTAACTATGCTTTAGGATTTTATACCACTTCTTTATTTCTCAACCATACAAGCTTGGTTCAATACCCACAAAGAACTCGTGGCTCGACAATTGTTTATCATGGGCTCATTGATGAACTTTATTTGCAAATCCTTTGCATTTAATAAAAGACTTATAGATTGTAAAAGAAAGAAAAACCATTTCCTTTAAGAATAAAGAGAAGCTCATATCAATCAAAATGGTAGATTTCATGATTCTTCCACAATCATATCTTTGCAAAAGAGGATTAAGAGTAAGGAAAAATCCTTACTGGTTTTTAAGAAACCAATGAATCCAATGAATCCAAAAGGAAACTATTTCAACAAAGATAATAAGGATATAAAACAATGCTTTCCTGCTCAAGAATGTGGTGGTCAGGTCAAGCTTCTACTATGCCCAAGTATGTGGCTCAATATTAACTACTTGACCTCTATTCTCAAACTTATTGTGCAGCTCAAAATTACTGATCAAGAAGACAAGAATGGGTGAAAACACTATGCTATAGTTTGTTGAATCACTTGCTACATTGCAACAGTATACCGATTAGCACTTCTTCTTAAGCACTCAGCTATCATAGGGATAGAACCACAACAATCTCTTTCCTATTCCTTTCTCAGAGAAAATGAAACTAAAACTCAAGATAATGCCTTCTCATCAGGTTGACAAGGCTTTGATATTAACTCTTGCATTCCCTTTTTATTCTATCTTTGTGAAAAATAGTCACCAAATTGAAGTTTACCACTTACCTTTGTAACTACATTTTATTTCAATTATAGTAAAAGGATCACATAAAAATGGATTACCTGATTCTCTTATCCCACACCCATTCAAAAACAAGAAACAGTCTCCAAGACTTGCTGAAAGATAGACAGCAAGATATCATATCCTCCCCATTAAAACTATGACCAACACAAGGTTGAAATCGACCTCCAAACAGTTATAAAAATGGTTGCCAATGCTAGACTCACGTGGTAGAATCCATGACTGAGTAATAAAAGGAAACTTGAATTGCAAACAAAGTTAACCTACCATCTATTGGCGCAGCCTATCAAGGCTTAAGGTTGGTGGTTGCATCAATTAAAATTCATTCAAATTCCTGCCACTTTGTGGCTTGTATGGCGCGGCTAGCATAACTCTTGGTTGGCGCTATACAATGATGAACTCACTTTCAAAACAAATGTGCTCCTCCTACTTGGAATCAAGCCTATTATGCATCATGGCTAAATAGTTGATTCAATAAATCATAAAGAATATAAATTTTAATACATTCAAAGCTTAAACATTAATATCATTACCATGCAAGGTTGGTGTTGATAAATATGACATCGTTATATTGGCGTAATTGCCATATCATAATGAACTCATAAATGACCATTGTGACCAATATTTACCATGCTTTTCTTAGCATGTAAATTAATATCAATATCATCAAATAACAACGTATAGAATTCAATGTTTTATATATGAATGGATATATACATGTATGTGTTATTTTCTTTTATTTATTACACATGTATATATATGTGTTTATGAGAACGTATATGTACATACATCGATACATATCATCGCATATGTATGTAGATATGTGTCCATATGAGCATATATATATACATATGTGTTCCTTTTGCACACACATATATATATTAATGCATAAGCAATAAAAGTTATTAAAAACCTCAAATTACTACAATCCAAGCAAAATGAAAAGAACACGACTCAACAACCTCAAGTTTAACTTACCTTCAAAATGCTACTAACAACCCTAGACACACTTAGGTTTAACGAAGTCAAACACTTGACTGATGCTAACCTCAGATGGTATTGCTAAAGAACTTGTAACTTTACCCTTCTCTCGGGTGATACTCTCCCTCTCCCTCTAGAGGGCACGAGAAATCATTCCTACAATTCCACTCAAGAAACAAACAAGCAGTTAGCCGAAAACCGTTGCATCATAAGATTTCATATCAATTACATTTTCATCATTAATTCATTTAAATGTAGAAACATCACATCGCATTTCATCATAATCATATCAACACATATCCACTAGTAAGTCATTTAAATGCAATAACATCACATTGCATTAATTCATCATAGCATTTAACTTTCCATATTTCATAGTCTCATATTTCATCACAGCAATTACCATAAAGTAAAAATTAATTTTGGAAATTAAGGGTGGGGCGTAACACAATCATCAAAGCTCAATCAATCTAACCTTAATCCAAAGTTCAATCATTTTCCTCAATTATCACTCAATCCAAAATCCCATGCTTGAGCCTCCAAAATCTCAATCCTATGGTCATCCAAAACCTAAATCATCCAAATTACCCAAATTTAATCATTCAAACAATTAAAACCCAAATCCTAACTTGCAATAAGTATCATTAACTCTTGATTTTATCATCTCATTCAACAAGCTAGGACTTCATCTATAATCCAAACACATGAGGCATGGTGATGATCAATCCATTTTAATTATATGAGTTTTATCATTATAACCAATATGAGAACACCTTCAGTATTTATGATGACGGTGTTAATCTTTCTAACTAAATAAAATATAATCCTTATAATGACGATGACGATAGTCTTGTTAATAACCAAAAATATAATCCCTATTGGTATTGGCCAAGACACCATTGATGAGATTGTTATGGGTCATATTTATATAGATTCTCCATACCAAACCATGAGAAACCAAGACCCCTTAAACCATGAACATGATATTACTATCCATCCCATGAACCAAAATTAAATTCCCATAAGTCACCCTCATCCCAATCTTAGCAAAGAAAACACCATTTTGGAGAAAATGCCTCAAAACCAACCAAAGCCCATAAAATCCTCCTCCTACATTAGTCCATTATCTAAATCTTTGTAAACTAATCCAAAATCCTATCAATCATATAATCACAAACCTATCAACATCTTATGGAAAAAAATTATCCAAGAGCTAGTAGCAAAGGATCTTAATAAAAATGGCCCAAGCAAATGAAAAGGGTCTTTTAACACCCCCAAGCCAATATCATTATCCTTTGGCATTGTTGACAATAGTCTTACCAACCTCAAGTTCATTAAGGTTACCCAAGAGCCTCCTAACACAATCCCCACCCAATTTCAAGGGCTATCATGTAAGAATATTACTAATCCAAAGAAGATTTAAAATTTTCAAGATCTCCCTAGAGTTGCTACCCTTATAATTCAATGTATATGAGAGATTAAATGAACCAAATCTATATGGTCCAAACTTTATAGTGTCCATAAGACTTGTATGGGTCAAAATCCTTCAACCAATCAATGTGTCAAGATCAAGGAGAATAACCATGAGATAATCACTAATGCTAAGCACATTACATCTACCTTGTTTATAAAATAATTGAATATATGTCAAGGGGTGATCCCACAAAGCTGGTTTACAATTTCTGGGAGGAACTGATTTTTGCTGAAATCACATATTTTTAGAAAATATAATGATTTAAGCCTTAAAAGGTTCCATTTAAAGAATTCCAATTGAAGAGGGTTTGATCAAACTGCCATAAATCAAACCCCCTTGGATAGAACCCTGCTAGTTTTAAACCATACCTATAACAGAGTCTCCTTTACACCTATCAAAATGCTGATAAAAAACCACTTTTGATTTACCTTTTGGGGGATCAAATGAATTCATTTAAAATTTATTTTTTTCAAGTATGTAGTCCTTATTATAAGCTTCCCAAAAAGTATAATTTTAAATAAATTTAATTTTATTATTATATTTAATCTTGCTAACCCCCATTATGTCTTTTCTTAACCTCTCTAGATGCATTGAAGTAATTACTCAATTCTAAATCATAATAAGGCAATAGTATAAACTAAACCGATAATGTTAAATCTCTTTTTTACAAGCATGAATGAAACCAATAAAATTAATGACTATCATTCATAAACATGGTCAGTACAGAGAATTTGAAATTTGGCAATAAGAATATTTTTTGTTTTTTTGTATTAGGGACCAAAATCAACTATTCCAACACATCCAAGTGAGCAAGTAAATGGTAGGTAAGGGCTCTATTCATTCTCCAAGTCACCTGATCATTTTGGAGTGCAATGTTCTGACGTAGTCTCTCAAGAGCCCTAAGAGCAAAAAATTGCCAAATTATGATAGAGTGGTTCTCGGAGCTCGTGGCACCTAACAATTTTTTATCTACATGTACAAGTCCATATGGCATCCCTCCACATAAACCTCTCTCATTTTTGGTCAACTCAACACCATTTGGCCATGCCAACTTAGAATGCAAACTTGCAAAAAGTGTTAGTAGAGAGCAATGCAAATTTGGCAATAAGCATATTTTTTGTTTTGTGCATCCTAGACCAAAATTTACTATGCCAACACGTCCAAGTGGGAAGGTAAATAGTAGGGAAGGTATCTTTTTGTTCTCCAAGTCACCCGATCATTTCAGAGTGCACTATTCCAATGTAGTCTCTTAAGAGCCCTAAGAGCAAAAAACTGCCAAACTATGATGGGGTGGTTCTCGAAACTCATGGAACCTAATAATGTTTTTTCTATACGTACAAGTCCATATGGAATCCCTCTACATAAAAATCTATCCTTTTTTTTCAAATCAACACCATTTTTCCATGCCATCATTAAATGCAAACTTGCAAAAAGTGTCAGTAGAGAGCAATGCAAATTTGGCAATAAGAATATTTTTTGTTTTGTGCATCCTAGACCAAAATCAACTATGCAAATGCATCCAAGTAGACAGGTAAATGGTAGGGAAGGCCTTTTTTTGTTCTCCAAGTCA
>VDFB02223977.1:75734-118446 GCA_007258455.2 Sequoia sempervirens
TGTCCCTATGGACTCAAAACTTCATCATTTATGAGGAATACTCTCTCCAAGTCCTAGTTTGAGTTGAGTTCCCTAGTATTGTATTGCACTCTGGCCCTTCTTAGACCGTATAAAAACCTCTTTAGAGCATGAGGTTCATGTTCATAAAAAGAATTTATTTTTTACTCACCCTCATAAAAGGGTCTATATGTAGGCTGACTTATCCAATGATCTAAAGGAGTCCATTGAAGTCCATATATGAACTCAAAGTTTCCCCCAATGGGTCATGTATCTCAACCTACCAAATGCATGTTACCAATGCCAATCTTCAAAGCATAAATATAAGATTGACCCCTAGTTACTCATCATCCCAACTGTTCACACAAGCATTATTTTGGGGATCCTCTTGAAAAATGGGATGGGAAAACTAGTGCATGTAACAAAAAAATGCTCAAAATCCTAGCACTGAATATATTGGTCTATAATTTCTAATTGTTAGACCACACATTTCAATGCCTATTAAGGTAAGTGAGGTTGTTGATTCTCAATCCAGAAAGGAGTCACCACAAGTAGTCACTAAACCTCATTTCAATATAACACCAATTGTTGTTAAAATTGTATTTTCAAAGCTAGATATTTGACCACCCTCTCCTCCTACTCGTCACTATTCCTATAGTTTAATTCATGAGATAGAGGAGAGAATGTTTCTCCTAGAAAATAAGAAGGCATTTGTTGGGTTTCATTCTCCAAATTTATTAACACATGATATTTTTTGAATAATCTTTATGGATCTCTTGATGATCTCAATTATGACAAAATAATCCTTGACTCCCATATTCCATGAATTTTATGAATTCACAAAATTTTAGGGATCTAACTAATCCTAGAATTAAATACATCATGTGGTATTTTTGAAGAATTTGTCAGCCTTGATTTATTTTATTTGCAAGTTAAACATTATAGGTTTTATATATTTTGTAAGTCATTGTGTCATTTGGCTAAAAAGTCATATTTTATATAGCAATCATGAGCATAGTTGAGGATACTTACCACTTTCAGTTTTATTTTGTGGAAATCACACATGGTGGCTCATGGATATGACTCCACTAATTGCGCTTTATGGGTCCTCATTAATATTAATAATGATGTCTTGTGGTTGCTAAATGTATGCCTCCAATGATGTTGAAATATGTCTTCTTTGGTTTTTTCTTGAAGAATCTTTTCCCATTAATTCTTAGATCATGTGTACATAGTGGTAGATAGATTCTAAAAAATGGCCACCATGGTAGCTTGTAAGAAAGGGGTCTTTGTAGAAGAAAATTAAAATATTGTCTTCATGAATGTTTGATTCCATTTTGGTTTGCCACATATTATTATCTTTGACCAAGATCTAGAAAGATCCTTGACAACTTATGACCATCACTATGGACCACATTGGTGGACACCAAGTTAAAAAAGTCTAAATCATTCCAATTACAAACATATGGGTAAAATAAGGTGGTGAATTGCATGATCATTCACATTCTATAAATTTATCATTCAAAGAATATTTGTGCATGGGATGGGAGTCTATCCTATACACAGCATAACTACAACTACACATTTATAGCTCCACAAAGTATAGTTTGTTTAAATTTTGTCTTTGGTATTAATTATTTTCTCTAATTGATATAGCCCTACCTATGATGTTTGATGAGGCATCATTGCATGTTGAGGAGGTCGATAAAGCATCTAGGTTTTTAGAAAATATCTACGATATCCAATAGGAAGTTCATTATAGACTTCAACACACTAACTAAAAGTACAAGGAAATGCATGATTTTCATCACGCACCTCATTAAGTTTAGGTTGGAGACAAGGTTTGGATTCATCTCTAGAAAGAGTGACTTCAAGGACCACACAATAATATTTATCCCCTTCAATATGACCCATACACTATCCTCAAAAAAATAGGTGAGAATTCTTTTGATGTCAATCTACCCCTTTCCTAGGATTGTATCTATTTTTTAATTATAGTGTTGTTGTGTCCATATTTTCCATATCATTGTTGGATACTTTCGAAGTTGTTAAACACATTATTAGTACACATTGAATCCATAAACCATTTTTACACTAGACAAAGATCAATTTACTAATGTTCTTATCAAAACACCAAAGAATCAATAGATCCCTCTATAATTTGCAGTATATGTAGGACAATTTCCTCACTAGGCTCAGGGGTTCACTAGTTGATAGATTTACTCTTACTATTTTCAAAAATATTTGTTGTAATGGGATCCATTGTATTTTAGAGGGATGAATGATTCTTCATAGATCCTAGAGAGTTTGGGTAGAATCTACAGAAGCAATTTAGAAAATATCAAAAATCTTATTTTTGTGATTGTTACCAAATTCTGCCCCTACCAATTGGTGAAGTCGCTAAATAATATTTATCATAAGGCAGAATTTCACTTAAGTTCAAATGTTGTTTCACAGTTTTTTATCATGATTCATTGAGTAGCAGTTATGCTTTTAAAGAGGAGGTAGGGTTTTCACGGTGCAATTCGGATGTTGCAGATTTAAAAGAAATATAGAATTGAGTACATGAGAAAAATAGCATTTTAGATGCTTTTATTCATTTCGAAAAAGAACTCATATTTTTACAAGGCTTCATTTGATTTCACAATCAGAATGATATTACAACATTGCATTCAAATGCATTTTCTTTTCAATTGAAAAGCAAAATTGAAATCAAAGATCCACACAAGCCATGGATATAACTATAACCGACAATGTATTTCTAACAAGACATCAAGACTCATCATCAAGATGCAGAAAGGAAAGCACATAAGCAACATCATATCGATGTTTGACACTGAATGGTGCACCTTGTCATCTTGAGCTCCGTCGACCTGAAAGAGGGAAAAATAGGGGTGTCAGTGGCTCCGACTATGATGTAACTCATATGATGCACATACAATAGTACAACATACTATTAACAATGCATTGAAACAATCAAATCCTATCAAGTGCAGTATAAAAGAAGTGAACTGAAGGAGAAATAACAATATCATGATCAACAGGTTCAATTTTTATGCTAACGTTGTTTGTTTCCTTGTGCAGGTATAGGTAAAGTCATGAAGCTAAACATTATTCAAAAACCAAGCATGTGGAGCAAAATGGGCTCCCACAAGGGTAGAGCTTGACATGCTGCCCTATTCATTAAATGGGCTGATTTTTAAAAGATACTTTATCATATTCATCAAATGAAATAAAGAACAACTGAAGGAGTAAAACAGAGTTATCCATCGCTAACCAAAACCAATTGTTCATTCATAACGATCGTGGTTGCTTCTGGCCTACGTGAACAAGCAAGAGTTTAGTTCTACTTAAGGAATTCGTACCGAAGTATTAATACATTGTAGTACTGCTGGAATAACTCCATTTTTTGTGCTGATTGTAATCATATGTCATGTGAGTTTCAATTCATCAATTCTCTTTCGGATAGTGAACAGGCATACATATGCCTTAATGTTTTGTTCTAATTTTCATCATCAAAGAGGACAAATTTTAAGAGCAGTTTGTACAATGAAATATAAAAATGCATGAAGAGTACCATTCTGCTCAAGAATACAAACACAAATAGTGCATTTGATGAATGAATTTCTAGCGCTAGTCAGATGGTAAAGTAAATACAACATTATGGGTTTAGTAATAAAGAGATCATTCTAGGATAATAGGGGAAGAGTAATTTTCTTTCCAAAATAAGTTCTAAGTTGTTAAGCTATACATATGAGCTAGTGAGCAGCATGTGGTCATGATGTTACAATGTTTCAACTTGGTTTCACTATGGAGTTCAAGAATAAGAGGTAGGATTTGCCATGATAAGGTTAAGGAGTGTCAGAAAGACATTAAAATACAGGCAGAATACAAACATGGAGATCATTTTCTTCGCAATGAACAAATACAAATCATTCTCAAGATCCATGTCAATGACAGTGCTGTGACAAGAGGTCAGATGCTTTTATCAAAAGAGGAAAACAATTATGAATCAAGTTCAGGTGTCATACAACTATCAAAGAAAGTGACATAAATGCCAAAATGGAAAACTGGGTATATGAGTCAAATGAGTATGAACAAGCACACAAATTCTTGTTGTTCCATCATGTTTTTATATACTTCTAAAGGCATATTTAAATAAGCAACAGTGATGCAATGAGTGGCTTTCTTTCAAGATGTACAGAATGCTAAGGAGGTTAAAGTAAAGATAAACATTCAAGGTATCTTTTTGTTACAAAAGTGAAAGTTGTTGTGTTAAAATTCAAGAGGGACAAAAGGAAACAACTGCTATGTTTACAATGAGTAAGCATAGATACAGTATATTTACGAGGTCATTCCCTTCACAATGCATGAGTATAGAACCATGCTAGAGGTAACAACAAAATTCAATGCTTTGGAAGCCAGAATTTGCAATATCATTGGATTTACTGATCTTTTATATTTTAAGCAAATATTGCATAGCAGAGATTCTTTTGTTATATCTTCAAGGAGTTATAAGTGTCAAGCAAGTGATCTTTTCAGAGTATTGAAGAAGGAGCAAACAGTTTTGTTACTAGAAGAAGTTTTTGAGGTGTCAGTTATGCCTAGGAATAGAAGACTAGGTACCGTTCATTATGTTTCAATGCTTCAGCTAAAAGCCTTGCACAAGCACAATATAAAAAAAAAAGGAGTTTGAATGCTCAAAGGAGCCCATAACTAAATATAGATTAACACTGATTTTGATCTAAACCATGAGTGTACATTTCTGAAGGGAGATCTAAGAGCAAACATCAAATGCTAATATTGGTTTTCTGAAAGTAAACATCAAACCCTAGTAGAAAATGCATACATTGTTCTTTGGAATATGGTATACCCATTTGAGGATTTATGCCGAAATGCAAGACTACATGTAATGAATGATGGGTCAGGCCCATGAACTGAATTCGATGAAAGTATACAGTTTTTGTTAACTCTTATAGGTGCTTTCAGTTCTGAGGTTAAACAAAGATGAACAGCAGTTACCCACATTGGGGTTTGTTTTCAAAATGTAGTAAACATGATAATCTATGACACCCATATGGGTTTTATATTAAGCAACAATATAACTACAAAATATGCAGATTTCAGTGCTATCTCGAGCTTTAGAAGAAAAGAAATTCAAATTTTCTTTATTAATCCCAAAAGACCCATTTTCAGGGTTAGCTTCAAAATACAGAAAATCAACAGAGATAACCCAGAAATTTTGGAGAAATGACAAGAATATAAAACAAATGCAAAATCCTGCACTGGGCTGAAATACGAGAGAGAAAATGCATATTTATTGAAGTTTCTTTTGATAAATTCATATGCAGAAATATGATCAAAAAAATGCATAAAGGAGTTCCTTATTGTTATCGAGCCCAAAGCTTCAAATAACGTTCTCTATAACATACATTTAGCGTGGCCTGAACATGGCCAGAAATTCACAAGTAAGGAGTCTTTTAGTCTCTAAGAATGAAGTAGCTAGAGGTGGCTTACCAGTCTGGGATTATGGAGAGTGCGTATAGCTGCATTCAAAAAGAGCTACGTGGAGTTTCCAATGGCCCAGAGTCGAGTTCTCAAACTAGTGCTCGAGCTTTAAAGGAAGATGAACACAGAGAATAAACACAGGAGACAAAAGGCATCAGATAATCATTCCATGGCCGCGGCCTGTGAGGCCTTCACTTTCTTCTGAAGCTCAAGGGATGAGGAGAAAAACAATCAATAACACTTACTACAAGCTGTGCAAGCTGAATGTGAACAAAATCAAAAAGAAGAAGCTCGATTGAAGGCCCGAATAGAGGTTTCCAGCTAGAACCCTAGCCATGCTTGGCGGCGTGCTCCCTTAGGCAGAGCTCGATTTTTCCAAAGTAGTGAGTGCAAAATGAAATAATTAGGGTTTGACTTCTTTTACTCATACCCTAATTCGACCCAACACTATAATTGTTTAGGATATTCATGTTGGTCAATAAGCATGTGGGTTATTTCGGATTAGGGTGGCTTTGTATTGTGATTCTTTCAAAGTCTAAGTTTAATATTAGAGGGAGGCCGAAATCTATATAAGGCTTATATTTTGTGCCTTGGGAAAATAAGGGTTGAAGGATGCCTTACCCTAGGGTTTTGTTTTTTGATTGATTTGAGGAAAATCAATAATGTATCTTATCATTTAGGGCTTATATTAGGTTTTAGGGTTTCTTATTTTAATTGGTTTTATGAGAAATCAATGAGAAGTTTTGATAAGAAGAAGATTATGTAATATATTTTTATGATTTTTTGAGAAAAATCAATTATTGTAATGGAGAAATAAGGTGATTTTTCTTTTGCAAAAGATTTCCAATCTTTGAATTGCAAAAATAGACAAATTGTAAAATCTGCATCTTGTAAAGCAGAAGCATAAAAGGGATATTCTATGAATTGCTTTATGTTTTATTGCTATTTTTAGCAGTTCTTTGGTTGACTTTTCCTCTTGGTCGGATTCCAGACTTATCTTTAAGAGATAAGGTTTTTTTTTAACTTAAAAAGTAGGATTTTCCTATTTTTAGAGGCTTGACAGTGTAATCATAAAAGCATTGTGCTTTTTTCTGCTTTAAAGCAGTTTTCTAAGATTGTTTGAAGCTTTTTTCCTTGAGATTTTTTCTGAGCTCGGATTAGGGTTTTCTTGAGAGTTCTTTTGATAGACTTAGTCTTTCAACTCTCCATTCTTAGCAGTTCGTAGGAGAGTTTCTTGCCCTTAGACATTTTGGGGAGCTTGTAAACTTATGTGTGCTCAGATTCTGAGAGTTTTTTCACTCCATCATTCAATAAAATAGCAGAGTTTTTCCTTTCTCATTTCCTTTTCATGACTTGGGATAGTAATCTGATTTGTTCTGTGATTCAAATCTGTTGGATCCTTTTCTTTTCTTACTATTGTCAAGAAATTTGCAGGAGTTGCATGCTAGTTCTCAGTGTTATGCCTTGTGATACTTATCCCTTTGCATAAAATCACCCATTGAACTATATGTGTTGTGAGATTGTGAGATTTTTAATTTTAAAAGAGTTGGTGGGAGTGAGTTATTTTCAGGGTCTTCTTATAGTTGATCAATATTTTAGGATGATAGAATTCCAGTTTTAGATTTTAAATCCAGTTTATCCTTCTATCCTTTTTCCTAAAAGGCCACTTAGAACAGAATTCATCATTTGGAGAACTAGCTCACTCTGGAGATTCCTCTTTCATGCAGATCACCCACATCTGAAGGAGGTTTCCATGTTTCAGTAGTTTGTTGAATATTGCATTCAGCAGGGTGCAAAACTATTGATAAATGCTTAATTTTTTTCACTTTCAAAATGTTAAGCCTTTCATCCATAATTTCTTTTTTTGTGTCTCTTTTGGAAAAAGCGTTGTTTGGTGTTTCTTTTTGTTATAAATTAACCATTCATGAAAATTTCAAATAAATTACACTTTTAGAAACTAGACTCCATTCTACATTTAAAAAAAAAAAAAATCAATTAGTTTCCAAAATTTGTAGGGGCAGCATGACCAAAATTCTATTTTTCAAGAAGTGTCCACTTCGAAAATTAGTAAAAATCAAATATTCATTAAAAATTATCAGAAAAATCGCATCAACTGGCTACATTACCGTTAGCTAATCCTTTGATCGTAGCGACATTTTGGGTAAAAATAATTAAAAGAAGCTAATTACGCCAAGGATCGCATAAAAGTTGTTATGTTATGTTTTTCCGGACAAAACCAATTTATGTAACGGGGCCCCTTGTTTGAACCTCTTAATCTCAACCATTTTCAAAAATAAATTATAGTTTTAGAAAGTATACTTTAGAGCACTTCTCGATCCTTTTTGTTTTGTTCCATCTCAAAATTTTGAGTGTAACTATCCTCAATTTCATGTCCAAGGTCAGTATTTCCTAATTTCAAAAAAAAAGCTGTCCACTTAAGTCCCTTTTTTGGGAACCATCTTTGTGCGCTTACCTAGTACTTGTTTGAGTTGGGATAATGGGAAGCAAAAATCATTGTAAAGTGAAAGGAAGAGGAAATTTCAAGCAGAGGAAATCGAGGCAAGTAGGGAGAAAGATAGAGTAAGAGGGTGGAAAGAAAAGGTATGTCAAATTCTCTTCAAGGAGAAGACTCCTCTTTACCTTTGAATGAAATTTAAAGTGACCATGATATTGTATTTGAAAATATTGAACAAGAAATTGAAATTGAAACTTTAGAACATGAAATTGAGAAACAAAAAGTTGAACATGAAATTGTAAATGTTGAGCATGAAACTGAAAATCAAAATATTGAACACAAAATTGAAATTGAAAGTTTTGAACATGAAATTGAGAAACAAAATGTTGAACATGAAATTATAAATGTTAAGCATGAAACTAAAAATTAAAATGTTGAACATGAAATACATGAAAAATTACTTGACCAATGTGGATATACAACCCACGAAGTTGAAAACATACTCCATAATCTACTTGTCATAGCATTGATGAAATCGATAAGACACAAGAAACAATGAATGCTAATGTATCTCCAAATTACATAAGAAGAGAGGATCTTTGCAAAGAAGAAAATGAAATCCTCAATCCATCTATTTGTAATGAATCTAATAAAAAATCTCAACATTCAAGAACCCCAAAATGGTTACTTGAAATAGATGAGAACATAATAGATAAAAATGATGGAAAAGGTCATCACGGATGGTTCAATAAATACTTTTCCAATAATACATTAACCAAACAATGTTAACCTTTTGTAAAAAATATGTTCGATCAAAATAACATTATTGTTAAAATCTTTTTAATGTACTCAATTCTATTGGAAAGACTAGTAAGGGAAATGATAAGAGAACTTCTCATAGAGTAGTAACAATATCTTTAGTAAGCATCAATTAAGAAAGGATCGATTGTTGATGCAAACATGTGTTGACTTAAGTATAAATCATAAAACATTGTCAAAAGAACTATCAATAAGATCAAGACTAGATAGTCCTCTTCAAAATTATACTTGGGATTTTAGTGGTAGGATTCCACAAGTTGATAAGAAGCTAACTAATACTACAAATGATGAAATTCAACAATTTTGGCACTCTAACTCTACAGTATCACCAAATGTAAAAGATGTCTTAAAATTAAGAATTGTTTCTCGAGACTGCATACCACATCCTAAACATTTCTTAGAACATAGTCAAACAACAGTGTACAAACTATTTTATGAAACACATCCAAATTTAAAAATATCATAAAGGGCATTTAAATATTGTAAGCCATTTTATTGTTTGCCTCTTAAAATTCTTAATATATTTTGTCAAATACCATGTGGAGTTTTCTATGTATCATGAACTATTATACAATATTTGTTCTACTTTTTATACTAACGAAATGCTAGAGGAGTGTACTGCAATGCAACTACCAAGGTCATTGAGGGACTTATTAGATTTATTTCTATGTGCTAGAGATAATGGTTGCATTTTCTATAGAAATGATTATTTAAATGAAAGGTGCTTGCAATGTAGTGGGTTATCAAATTTTATATCATGTATTCAAGAGGGCAGTGAGCATGATTTTGGAAAGAAAATGGTTGAGAAAAAGAGATTTGAGATAGTGAAATACAATTCGAAGAGTGGAGGTGAAGGTTCTAGATGTGAGCTGGTTACAAGAGAGGTATCCCTGATTTTATTTTAAATTTTAAGAAAAATATTTTTTACAAGTATGCAAGATACAACCACAAGTCTACATTGTTAGATAAAAAATTAAAGATATGTAAGGTTTTTTTATCGATTGGAACTATCATCTCTATAGTTGATTTCACATAAAACTACACATTGTAACCACAAAATGAAGTACAATCTCAATATTACAATTCAATTTAGGTTGTAATTTTTGTTCACATCACATATAGACATGCCTCTAATAGTACAAAAGAGAATAGGAAGATATTCAGGGAGTACCATTTTTACATGAGTGATGATTGATCTCATTCATCATAGTACACATTGTTAGCTTATTTAATCTTTGAGATTAAAGATAAATTTGCAAGTTTATAAGGGGTATATTTTTCTTAAATAAAATGTTAAAGGAAAAATAAGGGAAAATTAAAGAGAGTTTATGAAAGTAGGAGCACTAAAAAGTGAAGAGGAGTTTTCAATTTTGACTTTGGGAAGACCCGCACATCACAAAATACTAGGGTTTCTTGGTTTTGGTGTGAAAAGAGACTCCAATATTGGAATTGAATGAGTCCAAACAATTGTAGCAGAAGTTATGGAGGTTGATCACCACATTATTGGTTCAAGGCATAAGCAATGACATGTTGCAAATGGATGAGATGATAAAAAATGCAAAAGTTGTGAGATGCTTTGATGACCTATTGGTAGGAGGAGAAAAATCTGGTAACGATGCTGAAAGAAAGGAGATTCAAACAACTTGCATACATCCTTCTCCATGTTTTCAAATCCCCAAAGGTATGTCATGATATATTCCCAACACCTGTAAGTCTATCTATCACACGATGCTTTATCATGTAAAGGTTTTTTCAAACTTTTTATTGTTCTCAAGGTGTACATTTATAGGTGATGGTCTATGCTTTAAAGGAGTTTATTGTCATCAGTATGGTGTTCTAGTAGTGTGCAACAAATGACTAGCATGTCATAGTGTTTTGTCAAGATTTTAGGGTGTTCACAAGAATGTTATGAGTCTTGTCATATATAGCTGCATGTTGGGTTTCTCTATTCTTTATCTGAGTCTAAATGAAAATCCATGAGATTTATTGCTAAAACCTTCACATGAATGTGAATTTCATCTTAAACCCTATCTAAATTCTATCCATGAGGTCTTTGGTGTCAGTATAGTTGTTTGAGAAGGCATGGACGATATTGTCATTGAACAACCATAGTACTTTCATGGCATTAAAGAATATCATATAATACAAAACCTTCTCATATGACATAACAGAACCCAAACAAGCTAGAAATCAGTATTGTGGGGCATTTCTATTATGCACAGTAGTCCTAGAGGGTGGGATTGAAGATAAAGACCAAATATCAATGGAGGGTAGCTATATTTATGATATCTCAGATGACACTTGACAATGAATAAAAGATCTTTACAAATGATGGTGATTATCCTTAAACAAAGTCTTAAGAGTGGGTTTGATAAGAGTTTCCACTTGAGGTTAGAAATATGAGTTTTGAGGGCTATCATAAGAGCATAGATTATTAGCCACCTTTCACTACCACTAGTTTCTATCCTTCTTGCACAAGCAATCTAGCATAGGCAGGAGGTATTATGAAGAATGAATGTATAACAGAGGTTGCTTTAGGATGATGAAAATTAAGAGCTAGGTACGGTTAACATCATAAGAGGACAATCTTCAAAGTCTAAAAGAGTAGAGAATAGTGATAAAGAAGTATAGTGAAATGAATTTTGAAACAATTGTGTGTAAAAGACTAATATTTTATCCTTGTAAAACCTAGTAGCAAATGTAAAAAAGAGTTGTAAGTGGGAAAATATAGGAAGTTGCATTTTGAAGGTCAATACCCTTGTCAAGGTTGCTGAGATCCATGTCAAAAGATTTTGATATTGTAAACATTGAGATTCCACTGTTAGATTTTGTAACCATGTTATAAGTTCATTTTAGTGTGATCATACATTGTTCTATGGGTGTATTATTTCACTGTCCACATCAATTATGGGTGCAAGTTGTGTTATCACGACAATGGAAGCTAGATAGAGGTTTTTAGGTGAATATAGTGCCATGGAAGACAATAAGAAGAAATCAATCTAGTGTACAAGTGTCTTCTAAAAAGGGACAGTCCAAAGGAAGGTCTACAATTTCCATATGATGGGGTGGTAGTGGTGGCAGTTCAAGAGTAGTCTCACAAAGTGAAGAATAGTGAGATAAAGAAGACAATCATGTCTCTCATAGCTTGGTGAAGTCAAAACCACAGAAAGTGCAGTCCTTAGCATGACAGTCACAGTCTAAAAGTAGTGATAAACAATAACATAAGGGATGTTAGGGGAATTCTAAAGATAGTGATGCCCTACAAATTAGATAATGGAGTCATTGATATTTCCAAAGAAACTGTCATCATTTTCTTTTTATGAATTTTGTGAGTTGTATATAAAGTTTTAGAAAAATAATTGTCATTAATGTTGAAGCTTTGCTTGAGTCTTGATGGGAATGACCTCTGCACTATAAGAGCCTAAAAGGATTGATCATTATATTGAGCCCTTACCTACACTTGTGAAGAGATTATGATCATTGCAAGGTAATTTAGAAAGACAACCACCTTGTAAATTAAAAGGGCGGTCCTCTATAGTGTTGAAAATGGAAGAGTATAGTGGCATATACCTTGAAGGATAGTCACCTATAGCAAACATAGTGAAGAAGTTCTAGAGGCAACAATGCCACCCAAGGACAGGGACAATCTTAAAGGGAAGATTTCATGAACATGGAGACAGTCATATATACATTTTTGGTAGTCACTTCATCAAAAGATGGTCAAGTATGTGCCTAGGTATCATCTATTCTCCAAGTTGCTTATGATCGGAGAGGTACAAGAAATGAAAATAAAAACCCTAAGAGCAACAACATTGTAGAGGTAGTTCTAGAAAATCATTAGTAACATATAAATCAAGCATGAAAATAAGACTAAGGGGAGAAAATACAGTGGGCAGTGAAGATGGTGCCAAATAAAAATTTCTTAAGAGGGTAGTTGCAAATGAATAGTACATGAGTTTCAGCTCTATCTCCTTACCTCTCAGTGCTTCATGGGTAATGTAAATGTTGCCTAGAGCTTTTGAGCTTTAAGATGAGGTAGTTTCATAAAAATCCTTTATCATTTTCATTGTGCAATAACTAAGTGGGGTATTCATTATTTTAAAATACCAATGTGAGGGAACTTTTTATACCTACAGGTGACAGTGTAGCGTTATTAGCAATGGTTCATTTTTGGATTGTGATTTTGCAAGGAGTTGACAACTATAGGAAGAGTAGGAATGAAAGCTCAAGCTCCAAAGGAAATCAAGGAATTAAGGGTCACTAATTGAGTACAAGAAAAGACAATCATGATTAATTTGTTGTTAGTCCTTATGCATGGAGAACTTTAGGACTTTTGAGAGGACAGTCAATTCAAGCTAAGTGATAGTCTTGTAAAAAGTAAATCACAAGTGAGAGGAAAGGGAGTAGAAATTAGTAAGTCTCAGGAGAATTTCACTACTCATGAGCCATATTCTCATTTTAAGTGCCCTCTCATAGAGAAAGCGATAAATATTATGGTTTTTATCTCAAGTAATAATACCTTTGATGGAGCTATTGTACAACAATTGAGTGGCAATCCTTGCAAAAGGACAAAGCTATGCACAGTGAAAAGGCAGGGTTTCATGAGCACAAAATAGATTTTTTAAGATGACAGAGGACAATACCAAATGCCATGATGGTCAAGAGACTTCATGTTAGATACGTGAAATCATACAACTTTACTGCATTCTTCATCAAGAAGATGCGATAGTTACTATTTCAAGAGGAAAGTAGTGAAGTTTGAATAGGGAGATGCTGAAGGCTAATGGCAGAATTTGAATGGATAGTGGGTGTAACTTGTTATAAGGCTTGTCATTTGGAGTGACAAAAGTCAGTTGTAAAGGGGAGAAGAATGTTTACCATCTTCCATTACAAAGGATAATGGAAAGAAAAGATAGTCACTTATGCACAATACATCCAATCATAGAGCATTATGCCTTGGTAAACTTGTATACAAAATGTTGAAAAATAGTGCATAAGGAATGTAGATTGTTTGACATAATGCAACAAATAATTGTAGAATGTATAGGGTTGAAGATAGTTATCATCAAATATAGCCATCATGCCATGAGGTAGCAGGGGTGAGACATCAAATTACATGAAAGTTAAGAAACAAAACCAATGCATGATGAGAGAAGATAAGGAGCACATAAGAAGAAATGACACATGCTAGATTCTATCTTAAAAGGGAAACTTAATTCTATGCCCCAAGGAGCTATAATTCATTTTAAACTCATTCAAATCATTCCCTATTATCACACAATTAGTTGTTTGGAGGTTTTAAAAATATTTATAAGGCAATTGAATAGGTTAAACAACTATTTGGGTGAGTAGGCAATAGTTGGAGGGCTTCAAAGAGCTTGTTGGAGCACTTTGGACCACTTTCCAAGCATATAGGGAGGCAGTTTGAACAAGAAACATCAGTTGCAAGTATTCAGCTAGGTCAAAGAGTAGATATAGGATAAATTGACAGATATAAGGAGTCTTGTTGGCAGCCATATGAGATGAAAGACAATTAAAAGGTCAAAATTTCTTCCTACCTACACCTACTTGGAGCTTTTGGTGGAGTCAAACAAGGGGCAGTTTCAAACACTCAGTTAAAGTTACAATAAGCAGTCAACACAGTCATAAAGGGTCATTTAATTGTCATTGGATGTTGTCCTACATCCTCTCTAGCATAGGATAGTCAAAAAGAAGGGGGTGATCCCACAAAATTGGTTTACAATTCCATCGAGGGAGGAAAATTGCCAAAACGCTCCCATGAAGAAAATTTTGGGTTTTTAGGGGTTCGATCGAAGGGGGGTGTTTGAGTGAACCCAAAAAGGGGTTCGCTCGAAACATCTCTTTGAGCAAACCCCTTTTGATGATGTCATCCATTTTGGATCCATTTTTATAGGAAAACGAAGGAAAAATTACAAAACAAGGGGGGTTCAGCGAACCCCCCTTCGAGTGAACCCAGCTTTCAGATGTCAGGGGGTTCGGCTCAAACCCCTTCTCCCCTCTTCTACCAAATTTTAAAATTTTTCCTTTCAAGCTCAAGCCGAGGATGAAAAATGGAGGAAACTGAGACCCAACCTGGATGATGGTAGTCCTCTCAAACGAGTTATCCATCGAATATAATTTTTATATTTTGGTTTTATTATTATTTAGTTTAATTAAACATAGATTTTCTACCAAAAATCAAGCTCTTTGTTCACACATGTGGAAAATAGTAGATTATCAAAACAAAAAATTTGAAAAAAATATGTTCGCTAGTTATTGATGTCCCTTATCTATAAAAAATTTGGATTGGACAATAAAAGTTAACTGTTTACGGTCCGCCCTATGTCTAAATTGTAATTGGTTGAATTCAAAACCTGATTAAAAAACATTCAAAAACACTATGAAACCAAATGAATGGGCTGATATAAGTTACAAAGCTAAATTTAAAAAAAAACTTATAAAAAAAATTTATGTTGTTTATGGTGGCATCACCCTTAAAAAATGGTGTTTACTATCAAAAATAGTTTTCAAGGAGATGGAAAAAAATGTAACGATTAAAAAAGAATCTATAGAAAATATGTCACAATTCACTAGTTTGTATCATCTTTAACCCTCATGGTTTAGCAGCTATAGGTGCATGAAAAAGTGAAGATTTAGCTAAAAAAATTCAGTTCAATGTCCAATTTGGCCAAAAATTGTAAACCAGTATTGTGGGATCTTCAAAGGCTTTCTTTCATTTATAGTTAGTTCTTGCAAATTTTTGTGGTACTGTAACTTTCTGAAAAAATTCTTCTAGCAAACCATTGTGTTGTAACTCAAAAAATCAGTCATATTGTGACTAAAAAAAAATGTAATTTTCATATTTCAAAGAGAAAAACTCTCATTTTCAGGCATGTACTATTGTAGAGCACCTTTCAACAATACAAATATCAGTTTTCACTGGACTTGTTCTATTGTGTGCAACTAGTAATTGATGTTATTTTCATGATTTCAAGTGTGAATCCTTGAATATGTCTTATTTTAGCACCTTTGAACATGAAAACACATATTTTGTGTAGGTTATAGTATGTGTTTAGGTGAAAAACAATTTCTATTTGTGAAGAATACTTCATTTTCTTCCTTTTAGGACTAAAATCATTCAACCTCTCTATAACACTAATACATGAGTATGTTCAGGTTGAGTTGTGTAGAAATAGCTAAGTTATTGGTCTTATGTGTGTTAAAACAACAGTTCAAATTTGAGAAAACATTAAGGTGCATCACCTCACGTAGCTAGATTTCAATTATGTCATCCTTTTATCCTTTTTCTTAGCAAAGCAATAGTTTAGTTCATTTTAGGTGAGGTATCAGAGGAGCCAACCTTCTTCGGAGCTTCCTTTCCATCACAGGTGACCCATAAACCTATTCAAAGGATCCCATGTTTCACCAATAAGCTAAGTTCTACAACTTAGCAAGGGAAAAATATTAAGTTATAACACATACAATACTATTTTAACAATTTTTTTGAGCTCTTGCAGGAAAAAGATATTACAATAGTTCAACATCTCATTTGGTTAGATAATTGCATTGGTCAATTCAAGAATGCTCATATATTTTATTGGTTGAGTAAAATGAATGCAGAGAGGGGTGTACCTCATATTTGGATTTTTTTGAAGTTGGGCATGGAAAAGGAGAGCATGATGGAACATGTGTATGTGTAAAGATGGCTCTAGTTAAAGAACAACTAAAGATTAGAGGTGGTGTTACATTCGTTGATACAAGTTCAATTGTTGAGTGGTTTAATTATGCATTTTCACAAAGAGGGGTGGCCCACTTGACTCAAAAGTGTGTAGGTTCTTCTAGTTAGTTGATGACAATAAAGTGGGAGAGATTGGATTGTTAGACAATTTGGGAATCGTCGAAGATGCATTCATTTCAAAACTCAAATGCAACTACATGGACTATTTGGACACAAGATTTTGCTTGTTTTTTCTAGAGTTATATTAAATGTGAGTGGGATTGTGAGTCAAGTGAGTGGGAAAATACATGGATTCCACAATATCTAACCACTTTATATAATTCTCATTCATCTTTACTTGGTGAAATGGAAACTTCATTTGACTATGACCATATTTTAGACCTTGTACAACTAGGACATGTATATGCAGTTGTTACATCACATGGGAATGAAGAGAGATCATACTATTGGTTGGCACATTGCGCTTAAGGAAAAATGCTAACACAACCTATGACAAATGATGATTGGTTCACATATCCTATAGGATTAGTTATTATTGCTAGAACTTGGTTGCGAACATATATATGATTAGAAAGAATGAAATTCCTACATTTGGGGACTTTGAGAAGCAAAAAAACATACTCATATATTCACACCTAGTTGTAGCAATGAATGCTAAGTTATTGAAGCATCATGCAAAACCAAGAACAAAAGAACTATGGATGATTACTATTGTTGATCATGAAGTAATATTAGAAAATTTGAAGATAAGAGATGACCCCTTAGGCACACTTGAGTAGCGGATCTATTTTTTATATGGGATAGGTATGATATTTTTCATCTTATTGAGATTCATGTTACTTCTATGGGTTGGATTAAAATTACATTAAAAGTTTACATAATAATTAATTGGTATATAAAAATGTAGGTTTTTTGGAGAACAAAGGTATATTTTCAAGCGATTTAGATCAATACATCCACAATTGTGTTATGAGTACAATGAGTTAATGATGATAATGCATCGACATAGAATTCATAAGTAGTGATTCTTAATATTTCGTCATATTTGGTTTGAGAGAATGTTCAATTAAAACTTTGTAGTTCATGTTGCTTATGCTCAACAATTTGTCTATATTTATATGCAAGTCTACTACACTCAAGTTTGGAGCATGACGATGTTACAATAATAATAAATCCACCATTATTGAGTTTCAAATAAGTCTTCAAGATTATTTTTCTTAACAATTCACTTTTTTATATGTGAAGGTTTTTTGGAGAAAAAAGGTATATTTTTAAGCGGTTCATATCAATACATCCACAGTTGTGTTATGAGTACAATGAGGTAGTGATGGCAATACATTGACATAGAATTCATTAGTGATTCTTAATCTTGCATCACATTTGGTTTGAGAGAATGTTCAGTTAAAACTTTGTAGTTCATGTTGCTTATGCTCAATAACTTGTTTATATTTATATGCAGGTCTACTACACTCAAGTTTGGAGCATAACAGGGTTAAAATGAAAATAAATCCACCATTGTTGAGTTTCAAATAGGTCTTCAAGATTTCTTTTCTTAAAAATTCAGTTGTTTATATGTGTAGGTTTTTTAGAGAATTTGAAGTGAAGGAAAAGCTATTGAGATCGATAGTTATAAATTTTGTAGTGGTCACATATCATTCATAAGGTGACATCCACATATAATTCTTAAGTAGTGATTGCTAATCTTCCATCACATTTGGTTTGAGATAATGTTCAATTAAAAATTTCTAGTTCTTGTTGCTTATACTCAACAATTTGTGTATATTTATATGCAGGTCTACTACATTCAAGTTTGGAGCATGATGAGGTTACAATGACAATAAATCCACCATATAATTATTAAGGTGGCATCTATGATGGAATTAGAAGTATTGATTCTTAATCTTGCATCATATTTAGTTTCTAGTCCATGTTGCTTACACAATTTTTTTTTCCTATATTTATATGCAATTCTATTTGTTTTTTGGAGAAGTGAGCAAGGGCAAGTGGCTTCTACAAGGACAACAATAGGGATCACCTTAGGTTGGTAGAGATGATAATGGCATGTAGTCATAAAGAGGGAAACATAATATGCATAAAATTTTCACACTTTAGGGTGGCAAAGATGATCAACATGGCATGTATCCATAGAGAAGGAAATATGATATGTGTATAATTTGTACACCTTAGGGTGGTGAGTTGATGTATTTGTATATGAGGACATGGAAAACATGATATGCATGTTATTAGTTATATTGACATGATAGATGTGATTTTTTATGTGTATACTAACAATGCAATGGTATGTAGCTATATTGATGATGGATATGATGTTTTACGTGTAGCTAACAATGCATATGGTGTGTAACTAGATTGATTAGATTTAGATGGTCATAGGTAAATAATTTTATGGTGTATGTACATATATGTTCATCAATATCAAGTGTAATATCATGTGTATGTATGTATGTTCATGAATGATAAGTGTAATATCATGTGTATGTATGCATGTTCATGAATGCCAAGTGTATTCTTGTTCTTGTGTAAGTATCTCATGTGTATGCTCAAAAGGCTCTTAAGAGACTAAGCTAGAATAGTGCACTATGATTTGATCAAGTGACTTGGAGAATGAACATAACCCTTCCCTAGCATTTACATGTATTGGTGTAATTGATTTTGGTTCAAGAAGCAAAAAAAAATGCTTCTTTTCAAAATTGCACTGCTCTCTATTGACACTTTTTATGAGTTTGCATTCTAAGTTGAGATTGTCAAACGGTGTTGATTTGACTAAAAATGAGAGAGGTTAATGTGGAGGGATACTATATGGACTTGTACATCTAGGAAATACATTCAAGTAGGTTCCACAAGATTCAAGAAGCACTATGTAATAGTTTGGCCATTTTTTTCTCTTAGGGCTCTTAAGAGACTACGTCGGAATGGCGTACTTCAAAATGTTTGGGTGACTTGGAGGAAAAATAGAGCCCTTCCCTAGCATTTATCTACCCACTTGGACATTTTGGCACAATCAATTTTGGTCCAGGAAGCACAAAACAAAAATATGCTTCTTTCCAAATTTGCATTGCTCTCTATTAACACTTTTTGCAAGTTTCCATTCAATGGTGGCATGACAAAACAATGTCGAGTTGACATAAAATGAGAGAGGTTTATGTGGAGGGATTCCGTATGGACTTGTACAGGAAAATGAAATATTTTTAGGTGCCACAAGCTTCAAGAATCACTTCATCATAGTTTGACAATTTTTTGCTCTTATGGCTCTTAAGAGACTACGCCGGAATAGTGCACTCCAAAATGTTCAGGTTTCTTTAAGAACAAAAAAATCCCTTCCATAACATTTACCTACCAACTTGGATAGTTTGGCACAATTGGTTTTGGTCTAGGAAGCACAAAACAAAAAATATGCTCTTTCCAAATTTGCACTGCTCTCTACTAACACTTTTTGCAAGTTTCCATTCAATGATGTCATGGCCAAACAGTGTTGAGTTGACTAAAAATGAGAGAGGTTTATGTGGAGGGATTCCATAAGGACTTGGACGTGTAGAAAAAATATTGTTAGCTATCATGAGCTTCGAGAATGACTCCATCATAGTTTGGTAGTTTTTTCCTCTTAGAGCTCTTAAGAGACTACATCAAAATAGTGTACCCTGAAATGATCTGGTGACTTGGAGAACAAAAAAAGGCCTTCCCTACCATTTACCTATCTACTTGGATGTATTTGCATAGTTGATTTTGGTCTAGGATGCACAAAACAAAAAATATTCTTATTGCCAAATTTGCATTGCTCTCTACTGACACTTTTTGCAAGTTTGCATTTAATGATGGCATGGAAAAATGGTGTTGATTTGACAAAAAAGGATAGAGTTTTATGTGGAGGGATGCCATATGGACTTGTACGTATAGAAAAGAAATTATTAGGTTCCACGAGTTTCGAGAACCACCCCATCATAGTTTGGCAGTTTTTTGCTCTTAGGGCTCTTAAGAGACTACGCTGGAATAGTGCACTCTGAAATGATCGGGTGACTTGGAGAACAAAAAGATACCTTCCCTACTATTTACCTTCCCACTTGGATGTGTTGGCATAGTAAATTTTGGTCTAGGATGCACAAAACAAAAAATATGCTTATTTCCAAATTTGCATTGCTCTCTACTAACACTTTTTGCAAGTTTGCATTCTAAGTTGGCATGGCCAAACGGTGTTGAGTTGACCAAAAATGAGAGAGGTTTATGTGGAGGGATGCCATATGGACTTGTACATGTAGATAAAACATTTTTAGGTGCCATGAGCTCCGAGAACCACTCTATCATAATTTGGAAATTTTTTGCTCTTAGGGCTCTTGAGAGACTACGTCATAACAGTGCACTCCAAAATGATCGGGTGACTTGGAGAATGAATAGAGCCCTTACCTACCATTTTCCTGCTCACTTGGATGTGTTGGAATAGTTGATTTTGGTCCCTAATACAAAAAAATAAAAAATATTCTTATTGCCAAATTTCTAATTCTCTGTACTGACCATGTTTATGAATGATAGTCATTAATTTTATTGGTTTCATTCATGCTTGTAAAAAAGAGATTTAACATTATCGGTTTAGTTTATACTATTTCTTTATTATGATTTAGAATTGAGTAATTACTTCAATGCATCTAGAGAGGTTAAGAAAAGACATAATGGGGGTTAGCAAGATTTATTATGCTTTGAAATGATTTCTTGACATATATTCAATTATTTTATAAACAAGGTAGATGTAATGTGCTTAGCATTAGTGATTATCTCATGGTTATTCTCCTTTATCTTGAAACATTGATTGGTTGAAGGATTTTGACCCATACAGGTCTTATGGACACTATAAAATTTGGACCATATAGATTTGGTTCATTTAATCTCTCATATACATGGAATTATAAGGGTAGCAACTCTAGGGAGATCTTGAAAATTTTAAATCTTCTTTGGATTAGCAATATTCTTACATGATAGGCCTTGAAATTGGGTGGGGATTGTGTTAGGAGGCTCTTGGGTAACCTTAATGAACTTGAGGTTGGTGAGACTATTGTCAACAATGCCAAAGGATAATGATATTGGCTTGGGGCTGTTAAAAGAGCCTTTGCATTTGCTTGGGCCATTTTTATTAAGATCCTTTGCTACTAGCTCTTGGATAATTTTTTTCCAGAAGATGTTGATAGGTTTGTGATTATATGATTGATAGGATTTTGGATTAGTTTACAAAGATTTAGATAATGGACTAATGTAGGAGGAGGATTTTATGGGCTTTGGTTGGTTTTGAGGTATTTTCTCCAAAATGGTGTTTTCTTTGCCAAGATTGGGATGAGGGTGAATTATGGGAATTTAATTTTGGTTCATGGGATGGATAGTAATATCATGTTCTTGGTTTAAGGGGTCTTGGTTTATCATGGTTTGGTATGGAGAATCTATATAAATATGACCCATAACAATCTCATCAATGGTGTCTTGGCCAATACCATAACCATCATCATAGGGATTATATTTTTGGTTATTAACAAGACTATCATCATCGTCATCATAAGGATTATATTTTATTTAGTTAGAAAGATTAACACCGTCATCATAAATACTGAAGGTGTTCTCATATTGGTTATAACGATAAAACTCATATAATTAAAATGGATTGATCATCACCATGCCTCATGTGTTTGGATTATAGATGAAGTCCTAGCTTGTTGAATGAGATGATAAAATTAAGAGTTAATGATACTTATTGTAAGTTAGGATTTGGGTTTTAGTTGTTTGAATGATTAGATATGGGTAATTTGGATGATTTAGGTTTTGGATGACTGTAGGATTGAGAATTTGGAGGCTCAAGGATGGGATTTTGTATTGAGTGATAATTGAGGAAAATGATTGAACTTTGGATTAAGGTTGGATTGATTGAGCTTTGATGATTGTGTTACGCCCCACCCTTAATTTCCAAAATTATTTTTTACTTTATGGTAATTGCTATGATGAAATATGAGACTATGAAATATGGAAATTTAAATGCTATGATGAATTAATGCAATGTGATGTTATTGCATTTAAATGACTTACTAATGGATATGTGTTGGTATGATTATGATGAAATGCGATGTGATGTTTCTACATTTAAATGAATTAATGATGAAAATGTAATTGATATGAAATCTTATGATGCAACAGTTTTCAGCTAACTGCTTGTTTGTTTCTTGAGTGGAATTGTAGGAATGATTTCTCGTGCCCTCTAGAGGGAGAGGGAGAGTATCACCCGAGAGAAGGGTAAAGTTACGAGTTCTTTAGCAATACCATTTGAGCTTAGCATTAGTCAAGTGTTTGACTTCGTTAAACCTAAGTGTGTCTAGGGTTGTTAGTAGCATTTTGAAGGTAAGTTAAACTTGAGGTTGTTGAGTCATGTTCTTTTCATTTTGCTTGGATTGTAGTAATTTGAGGTTTTTAATAACTTTAATTGCTTATGCATTAATATATATATGTGTGTGCATAAGGAACACACACACATATATATATATATATATATATATATGCTCATATGGACACATATCTACATACATATGCGATGATATGTATCTTTGTATGTACATATACGTTCTCATAAGCATATACATACATGTGTAATAAATAAAAGAAAATAACACATACATGTATATATCCATGCATATATAAAGCATTGAATTCTATATGCTGTTATTTGATGATATTGATATTAATTTACATGCTAAGAAAAGCATGGCAAATATTGGTCACAATGGTTATTTATGAGTTCATTATGATATGGCGATTACGCCAATATAACGATGTGATATTTATCAATGCCAACCTTGCATGGCAATGATATTAATGTTTAAGCTTTGAATGTATTAAAATTTATATTCTTTATGATTTATTGAATCAACTATTTAGCCATGACGCATAATAGGCTTGACTCCAAGTAGGAGGAGCATGTTTTATTTTGAAAGTGAGTTTATCATTGTATAGCGCCAACCAAGAGTTATGCTGGCCGCGCCATATAAGCCACAAAGTGGTAGGAATTTGAATGAATTTTAATTGATGCAACCACCAACCTTAAGCCTTGATAGGCTGCGCCAATAGATGGCAGGTTAACTTTGTTTGCAATTCAAGTTTCCTTTTATTACTCAGTCATGGATTCTACCACGTGCTGGTCATAGTTTTAATGGGGAGGATATGATATCTTGCTGTCTATCTTTCAACAAGTCTTGGAAACTGTTTCTTGCTTTTGAATGGGTGTGGGATAAGAGAATCAGGTAATCCATTTTTATGTGATCCTTTTACTATAATTGAAATAAAATGTAGTTACAAAGGTAAGTGGTAAACTTCAATTTGGTGACTATTTTTCACAAAGATAGAATAAAAAGGGAATGCAAGAGTTAATATCAAAGCCTTGTCAACCTGATGAGAAGGCATTATCTTGAGTTTTAGTTTCATTTTCTTTGAGAAAGGAATAGGCAAGAGATTGTTATGGTTCTATCCCTATGATAGCTGATTGCTTAAGAAGAAGTGCTAATCGGTATACTGTTGCAATGTAGTAAGTGATTCAACAAACTGTAGCATAGTGTTTTCACCCATTCTTGTCTTCTTGATCGGTAATTTTGAGCTGCACAATAAGTTTGAGAATAGAGGTCGAGTAGTTAATATTAAGCCACATACTTGGGCATAGTAGAAGCTTGACCTGACCACCACATTCTTGAGCAGGAAAGCATTGTTTTATATCCTTATTATCTTTGCTGAAATAGTTTCCTTTTGGATTCATTGGTTTCTTAAAAACCAGTAAGGGTTTTTCCTTACTCTTAACCCTCTTTTGCAAAGATATGATTGTGGAAGAATCATGAAATCTACCATTTTGATTGATATGAGCTTCTCTTTATTCTTAAAGGAAATGGTTTTGCTTTCTTTTCCAATCTATAAGTCTTTTATTAAATGCAAAGGATTTGCAAATAAAGTTCATCAATGAACCCATGATAAACAAATGTTGAGCCACGAGTTCTTTGTGGGTATTGAACCAAGCTTGTATGGTTGAGAAATAAAGAAGTGGTATAAAATCCTAAAGCATAGTTAAGTGCTAGTTTTGTTAAGGATGCCTACCCAATTTAATGTATAGTTTTTCCTTTTTAATTTTTGTCAAAAGAATTAGTTACATAGAATGGATTCTTGAAAATAAAGAACTTACCATTTGGCTTGAATGGTTAAACCCTATAATGAGATATGTTTTTAATGGAAAACACCCAGATGGGGTATTTTTGTATAAAATACCTTTATATTACAATGTGACCAAATAGGTCAAATTATCCTCTTATGTGGAAAGAATACCTAAGGTCTAAAATTTGAGAGTAGTTGCTCTCTTAAGTTGGTAAGCTTTGAACTAGTGGCAGTTGCCAAGACCTAAGTAGTAACATAGAGTAACTTAGGAGCTCAAAAACAAGTATAAAACTAAAAGAACTTTGTCAAGTTATGACTATAAAGTTAATGTGTATAAAGTAAAAGCTTTCTTGGTCAAATAATAAGTTCAAGTCCGAAGTACTCAACCTACCAAGTTGAAACATTCAACTTAGTGAAGTCATCACTTTGTGATAGAGAATTTTATATAAGAAGATTAACCTTATGGATGTGTTAGGACTTGAATTAGAGGCAGTAGCCTAGACCCTGGATGTTACATGAACATAACAAGGGAATTCAACATCCAAGTTATTTCTTCAAACCAGTCGTATTGCCAATCTTAGTGAGTGAACACTTATATATGTGAATCTATCAAAAGATGGGACCAGCTGGTCTACAATTGTTTTATCCTTAGCAACAAGACTACACTACTTACCAAGAAAGACTTAAACCTATTGAAAATATATATTCTTAATTGAGATCTAACTAGTGCTATGTGGATTTTGTATACATAATATTTATACTATATTATGACCTGGAAGGTCAAGATGCTATTATTATGCATCAAGATCTTCTTAAAGTTTATATATCAAGAGTAGATATTCTCAAGGGTTATGGTAAAGATTTGAGCAAGTGGTTGTGGCCAAGACCTAGGTAGTTATGTGAGCGTAACTTGGGAGTTCAAGTTAGAAATTACTAACAACCTAGACGAGTTATTTACTTGGCGAATCTTCACATTTTGAGGAAGGATTCTATAATAAAACTAAACATCAAGAACATCCAAGACTATGATAAGAAGAAGGAATCTTTAGCTTAAGATTAATATTTATTTATTATATATGTTGAGCATATTGTCAGTACTTTTAGTTTATGACTAAGTGAAACTAGTTGATGATAGTAAGTCAATATTAAGAACTATTGTGCATAGAATGGGAGATCAAATACTATCATGATTAATATTAAGGACTTGAATAGGTGGTAGATGCCAAGTCCCAAGAAGTTACAAGAACATAAATTGGGTATTCAAAGTCAAAAAAATATACTACTCAAGTCATTTGTCGACTTAGTAAGGATTTAAACAAGTGGCAGTTGCCAAGGTTCAAGTCATTATGTGAACGTAACATGGGTTTTCAAAGTCAAGGAACCTTAACCAATCTAGATGAATTATGACTTTAATGAAGTTATCCATTTTTAAATGAAAAATTTTGTATGATAAGTTAACCATTAGTTAAAATAAAAGGGTTGTGTTAATTCAAGGTCATATAAGGTTCTCCAAGTTATTGTAGCTTGGTGGGTGAATGAATGAGTCCACTCCTAAGTAGCGGTTGAATATATTTTAAATACTTCATCCAAAGTGAGTGTAGTAGTCTTTGCATGCACTTGTTGGTTCAATGTGACCTAAATTTTGTTAACTAATTAGAGTTGTTATACATATTTGGAAGGTATCCATAGCTATTTGATGGTATTGGTTAAGAAGCGAACAACACTAGAGCTTAGATGATAAAACTAAGAGGGTTCTTAACTACACCCTTCGTTGAAGGGAAGAGCCATTTCCAGTTAGGAAGGTGTGCAGGGGACCACTAGTCCATGGTTGGAGGTAAAGCACTTGGGTGATGCTCTCCCTCTTATAGATGGAATGCTGAGTCTTGGAAGACAAAAAGTATCTAGATATGGGATCTCTGACCTTGTACCTTTATGTTATTGTTATATCTTATTTAATTGAAATCATTCATATTGAGATGCAAAAAGGAAAAATATTGATTTCTCTTTTTAGTTTGAAAATCATGATAAGATGATATGAAATATATATGTATAATTAGTTATGTAGTTGAATTTTTTATTTTTGAAAAAAAAATTAGATCTCATTTTACTTATGATGTTAGTTTATTATTCCATGGTAAATAAAACCTAGTAAATTCATTTTAGAAGGTGGTGGTTGTTATAGATTGGTCTTGTGGGATAGGAAAATTTGGGTCAAGGTAATGTGATGGTGATTGGGATTGGAATGATAAGGATTTATTAAATTTAGATTGTTGATTATTTGTATTAAAAGGGATAATGAATCCCAAAGGGTGTTTATGAGGTGATTTCCTTAAGTATATTTTTGGGATGATTTATGGGATGGTGTGGATAGGATAGGATATTAGTCCCTAAGGATGATTAAGTGTACTAAAAATAGATTAGATGATTTGATATAAGGGATTCAAATTGAATTTTAAGATCCTAATGATTTTCCTTTGACTTTTAGAGTGTGATGATTCTTAAGGGGATCAAAAAGTTGGAGTGGGGGTTGGTTTGATGTTCAAGGATGACCTAAGGATCTAAAGGATCATATTTGATTTGATGTTTAAATCTTGTGGGATTCATTTGAATGGTGATTATGGAGTAAGACCCTAAAGATTAGGATTGACTTTATGGAATAAGGTTTCAAAGGGGTTTATTGATGTGTTGCTTAGGGAATGGAATAAATTTTGTATGGATTTAAGTTTTAATTACATGGGGGATAAGGTTTGATTTGTATGGTTTAGGAATGGTTGAAGGTTTAGATTGATTTAATTTGGTATGAATGGGATATTTAGGCTTGATTTGATAGTTTAAGAATGGATTAAGATTTGGGTTGGATTAATTGGGATCTAGGGAGATATGTTGGGAATCAAGCTGTCTCAACCTTGGCAATTCCTAAGCTATTTATTTATTGATACTTTACATTTTCCATGGATAAGTATCATCTATGTTATTAAATATTTTGATCCATCAAAAGGGGCGTGATTTTTTGAGTTGACACTTTTGCAACATGTTTGTGCCTTGAAAAATAAGTTATTAGTTGTCAAAAGATGCCATCTTAGTGGTATAACATGGAAAGCCTTATTTTTAAGGATGTTATGACAAATTCTATGACAACTGTAAGGGCTAAAATTGGGGGATATCATTTTGGATGTGAGAATCATCTATGACGTGCATGTAAGAGAATCTTTGCATAAGCTATTGATGGTCTATGATGCATGTAAGAGCATCTCCTATTTTCTAGGGATTCTTTGATAGCTTGCAAGAGTGTGTAATGTCATGTAAGAGACCATGTTTAGCATGTCAGGGGTCGTATGGATTTTTACCATGATATTTTTCAACCTTGTTTTGATTCATGGTAATGTTTTATGGTGGTATTTTGATCCCTCATGAGTCTATATATTGAGGGGTTGAGATGGAGACACTATGAGATGTTTTACAGGTACACATAAGCCGGTGGATTTGAGTCAAGGTTGAGGAATTCTATGTATTGTAATCTCTTTGAAGAATAATACATATTTTCCCTCTTTTCTTGGTGAATTTTTTTACCCGAAAGGGTTTTCTCCACGTAAATCCTTGTGTTATGTGTATGGATCTTGACTTGTGTGATTTATTTACAATTTAAATCATTTCTCCATTATTTTCTACAATTTTATATTTCAGATTTGCAAGTTAAATTGGATTTCCATATTGTAGTGGTTGCCTTCATTTCTAGCATTTGGTATCAGAGCCTGGCCATATTTTTCTATTGGGTGGAAGTGTGAAGGTTTTTTGTGCTACAGTGGGAGTTCTATTTTATAGATTTATGGTTGTAGGAATCATGGCTACATGTACATCTTAGTTGGAAATTGAGAAGTTTAATGGTTCTAATTACGAGCCATGGAATTTGAAAATGGAGGATCTCCAAGAAAAGAAAGAGATCAATGGGTGGTTGTAACAAATGATAAGAAACCCGAAACAATGAGTGATGGTGATTGGAAGAAGATGGACAAAAAGGCACGAGGTACTATCTGGTTATGTATTGCTGATTCCGTCCTCCTAAATGTGTCTAAAGAAAAGACTACATTTGTCTTATGGAAATAGTTGGGTGAGATTTATCAAGCCAAGAGCCTTGTGAAAAAATTGTATTTGAAAAGATTTTTTTTTTCTCTTAAAATGAAGGAAGGCGAATCCATTACAAAGCATTTAAATTTATTTAATTTGATTTTGAGTCAATTAGCATCTATAGATGTTAAACTTGAGGAAGATGAAAAATACATTATGCTTCTTTGTTCTTTACTCAAGTCATGGGAAAATTTCATTCTTGCTATCACTGCTAACCTTGAAGATCCCAAGATGGATGCAATTCTTGCAACTTTGTTGTCATAGGAAATGAGGAAGAAGGCTATGGATAGCTCAATGGATGCTCTCAATGTCAAGGGTAGGATTAAAGGAAGAGGACCAAAGGGAGATCAAGGGCCTAAGGACAAGTATAAAGGTTGTTCTAAGACTCCTAAAAAGAAGAAAAGAGTAAAGTGTTGGAATTGTGGGAAAAGAGGACATGTGAAGAAAGAGTACAAAAATAAAAGAAATAATGGAATTATGCCATAGAAAATTCCTCCAATGCAGGTGATGAGGTTTTACTTTTTTCTTGTAATGTCACTTCTAATGAACATTGGTTGGTTGACTCATGATGCTTGTATCATGACTAGTTTTCTATATATGAGAAATATGATGGAGGTAATGTCTACCTTGGGGACAACACTACATATCCAATTGTCGGATGGGGAAAGGTATTGTTGTGTTTAAGTGATGGGAGAATTAAAAACCTTCCTAGTGTTTTACATATTCTTGGATTATCTAGAAATCTAATTTCAATTTTGAAGTTGAATGATTTAGGAATGCATGTAATGCTTGATAAGTATGGTTATAGATTGGTGAGAGGAAGCTTGGTGGTAGTAGGGGGAACTCAGATGGGAATTCTATTTAAGCTTGATGCCACTACTATTTGGAAGTCCACCTATATGGTTAAAAATAATAAAAATACTTGTATGTTGTGGTACTGTAGATTGAGCCACATAAGTAAAAATGTTTTGAAAACTATTACGACTAAAATTTATTGGATGGTTTTTCTTATTCTGATGAGCACTTTGATTTCTATGAGAATTGTGTGTTGGAAAATAGAACATAACATATTTTCTTTTAGGAAGTAATAAAGCAAAAGAGAAATTAGAAATTATTCATATAGATGTATTTGGTCTTGTGGATAATGATTCTATTGGAAACTCTCATTATTTTGTGACCGTCATTGATGATGTATCTAGATTTACATGGATTTACTTTATGAAAATTAAATCTAAAGTTTCCACTAAGTTTAACGAATTCAAAGTCTTAATAGAAAACCAATCAATATTGAAAATAAAAGTATTAAGATCAGATAATGGGGGAAATATTTCTCTAAGGAATTTGATGAGTTTTATAAGCATGCATGTATAATAAGACAAAAGACAACTCCTTATACACCACAATAGAATGGTGTTGCAGAAAGGATGAATCAAAATATTATGAAAGAGCTAGAAGTATGTTAAGTGATGTAGGGTTGGATAAATATTTTTAGGCAGAAGCTAAGTGTACTGTTAATTACTTGATTAATAGATCTCCTTGCACAACTCTTGATTCAACACCTTATGAAGTGTGGATAGGTAAGAAGCCTTCAGCTTCACATTTAAGGGCTTGGAAAAGTGTTCTAAGTTGAATCCAAAAGATGAGAAATGCATCTTTATTGGATATGGTGAAAATGTAAAAGGTTATAAGTTATGGAATCCTCTAACTAGAAAAATTGTTTATTCTAAAGATGTTATTTTCAAGGAACTTAAAGCTATTTCTAATCTTGTATGGCCCAAAGAAAAATAAAGGAAAAATATATTTCATTTTTATTTCCAGCAAGAAGATGCACATCAGGAAGGAAACAATGATGGATTTGAGGATGGAGAAGAAGAAGAGAGTTCAAGTGAAATTTTTGAAGAGGAAGACTCTATTGTGACAGAAGAAGTTGAGCATACTGAAGAACTTGAGGAAAAATCTCTTACTCCACCCTTGAGAATATCCACAAGACAACATAATCCAGTTGATAGGTATAGCCCACTAGATTTCTGTTTTGTATTTCTTTATTGAGTATTGATGATGAGCCTAGATCCTACAGGGAAGCTATTCTTGCAGATGATAGTGAGTCTTGGCAACTAGCCATGCAGGAGGAGACGATGGATTTAGACTCTTGTGATACCCAGGATCTTATTTGTTTTCCAAAAATAAGGAAAGCCATTGGTTGTAAGTGGGTTTATAAAAATAAATTTGGTGTAGATGGTTCATTAGAGAAGTATAAAGCTAGACTGGTAGCTAAGGGCCACTCCCAAAAAGAGGGAGTTGATTTTGGTGAAATTTTCTCTCCTATTGGTAAATTATATTCTATTAGATTTCTTTTATCCATAGTTGTTGCTTATGATTTTGAAATTGAGAAAATGGATGTTAAGACTACTTTTTTGTATGCAGATATGGAAGAGGAAATTTATATGCAACAACCAAAAGGATTTGAAGTAAAAGGGAAACAACGTGCTTGGTTTGTAGGTTGAAATGGTCTCTTTATGGTTTAAAACAATCACCCTAGATTTGTTATTAAAAATTTGACTCTTTTGTGTTGAAAGTGGAATTTGATAGAAGAAAAGAGGATCATTGTGTTTACAGTAGATGTATTGATGATCAGTTACTAATTGTTGCCTTGTATGTGGATGATATGTTATTTTTTAGTAACATACAAGGTATGATTAGTGAGTTGAAAGCTCAACTTTCAGGTGCATTTGAGATGAAGGATTTGGGGGAAGCTAGATACATATTGGGAATATAAATAAGAAGAGATTAAGGTAACTAAAAGCTTTGGTTGTCGTAAAGTAAGTATGTGAGCACTATTTTTCACACAAATTTAATATGTAGGATTGTAAACCAGTTAGAATTCCTTTGCCAGTTGGCACTAAGATTACTTTAGACATGTCCTAAATCTAAAGATGATTTTGAGGATATCTCTAACATGCCATATGATAGTGTTGTAGGAAGTTTGATGTATGCAATAGTTTGCACTAGAACAAATATTTCCCAAGCAGTGGGAGTTTTGAGTATGTTTATGTCTAACCCTAGTAGAGAGAATTAGAATTCTGCGAAGAGGGTGTTAAGATATTTATGTGGTACTTCTGATTATTGTTTGGTTTATTTTGGTACTAATAATGTGGGCAAGACATTGGATATACAAGGTTTTGTTGATGCAAATTGGGTAGGTGACTTGGATAGTTGAAGGTCCACTAGTGGGTATGTGTTTACTTTGCTTGGAGGAGTTATAAGTTGGATGAGTAGGAGGTAGCCTATGGTTGCTTTATCCACTACTGAAGTAGAGTATATGGTTGCTACCCATGTTTCTAAGGAGGCAGTATGGTTACAAAGGTTGTGTGCAAGTATTGGTTTTAATTGTAGGACAATTTAGATTGGTTGTGATAGCTAGAGTGTAATTCATTTAGCCAAGAATCCTATGTATCATGCTTGAAAAAATCATGTGGATGTACAATACCATTTTTTTCGAGAAATGATTGCTAATAGACAAATTAAGTTGAAGAAAATTGACATTGAGGTGAATGTTACATAGATTACCTTACCAAACTTGTGAGCACAAATAAGTTCATTTGGTGTAGGGAGGTCACGAGCCTTGTTTTTTGTACCTAGTTGATTCCATGATGGTGTGATTCCCCTAACTCTTGCAAGGTATTTGACAAGTGGGAGAATATTGGGAATCAAGGTGTTTCAACCTTGGTAATTACTAAGTTATTTATTTATTGTTACTTTACATTTTCCTATGGATAAATATCATTTATACTATTAAATATTTGTGCTCCATCAAAAGGGGCATGATTTTTTGAGTTGGCACCTTTGCCACATGTCAGTTCCTTGAAAAATAAGTTATTAGTTGTCAAAAGTTTCCCTCTTAGTGGTATAACATGGAAAGCCTATTTTTAAAGGATGTTATGATAAATTCTATGACAATTGTAAGGGCTAAAAGTAGGGGATATCATTTTGGGCATGAGAATCTTTGCATAAGCTATTGATGGTCTATGACACATGTAAGAGCATCTCCTATTTTCTAGGAATTCTTATGACAACTTGTAAGAGGGTGTAATGTCATGTAAGAGACTATGTTTAGCATGTAAAAGGTTGTATGGATTTTTACCATGGTATTTTCAAACCTTGTTTTGACCCATGGTAATGTTTTATGGTGGTATTTCAATCCCCCATGTGTCTATATATTGAGGGTTTGAGATGGAGACACTATGAGATGTTTTATAGGTACACAAATGCTGTTAGATTGGAGTCAAGATTGAGAAAATTCTATGTATTGCAATCTCTTTGAAGAATAGTACAAATTTTCTCTCTTTTCTTCATGAATTTTTTAACTCGAAAGGGTTTTCTCCATGTAAATCCTTGTGTTATGTGTATGGCTCTTGAGTTGTGTGATTTATTTATAGTTTAAATCATTTCTCCATTATTTTCTACAAGTTTATATTTCATATTTGTAAGTTAAATCAGATTTCCATATTCTAGTGGTTGCCTTCATTTCTAACATTTAGTATTAGAGCTTGGCCAACTTTTTCTATTAGGTGGAAGTGTGAAGGTTTTTTGTGCTACAACAGGAGTTCTACTTCAAAATTTTTTGGTTGTAGGAACCATGGCTACATCCGCATCTCAGTTGGACATTGAGAAGTTTAATGGTTCTAATTATGAGCTGTGGAAGTTGAAAATGGAGGATCTCCTCAAATAAAGAGGTCAATGGGTTGTTGCAAAAAATTAAAAAAAAAACTCAAAAAATGAGTGATGGTGATCGAGAGAAGATGGAAAAAAAGGTACGAGGTACTATCTGATTATGTATTGTTGATTTCATCCTATTGAATGTGTTTGAAGAAAAGATTGCATTTTCCTTATGAAAATGTTTGGGTGAGATTTGTTAAGCCAAGAGCCTTGTGAACAAACTATATTTGAAAAGAAAATTGTTTTCTCTTAAAATGGTGGAAGGTGAATCCATTGTAGAGCATTTAAATTCATTTAATTTGATTTTGAGTCAATTAGCATCTATAGATGTTAAACTTGAGAAATATGAAAAATACATTATGCTTCTTTATTCTTTACTTGAGTCATGGGAAAATTTCATTCTTGCTATCACTGCTAACCTCGAAGATCCCAAGATGGATGCACTTGTGGCAACTTTGTTGTCATAGGAAATGAGGAAGAAGGCTATGGATAGCTCAGTGGATGTTCTCATTGTGTCAAGGGTAGACCTAAAGAAAGAGGGCCAAAGGGAGATCAAGGGCCTAAGGACAAGTATAAAATTCATTCTAAGACTCCTGCAAAGAAAATATTTATAAAATGTGGCATACGCCATCTCAAGGTCTATATATAATGTATATCTCTAATAGCTATGCCATGCCAAGAAAATCCTAAACTTATGGCGGATCATCAAAATGTAGCCTCTTCATGCTACCCAATTGATGAGAATTTGGCTGCACAATAGCAATTCAAACCACAAATTAGATTAATTATCTCAATGGAAAATACCTTAGACTACTAAATAGAAACTTATCTACTATTTTTATAACTTTAAATTTAACATCTAATCACTATACTAAACTATAATTTCTTAAAAATATCAATTAAAGCCAAATTCAATTCTTCATTACCTCAAGCCTTTGTTTTTTGCTGACAAATGTTCAACAAATGATGGTTCCTTAGGATGATCAGGAGTCCTACAATATTGAAATGGTAGAGGATCTACATATGTGGATGTGAGAATACTTTATAAGAAAAAAAATAAAATTGAAAAAAATAATATATAATTGCTGACAAATAAACACAAACTATATATATATATATAAACTTATATAGATCTACTAGCTATAAAAGAACCATATACCTGAATCAGTGATGTTTGAGAAGAATGTAAGACTACAAATGTATTTACATATAACCATAATATATTTGAAATTGGCATCTAAATCTCTACAATAAGTTGTATAAGTTCTAACTAAACTATTAGTTCAATTACTTTGATTGTGACTCATTCTACAATTGAAAATCTCTCAGGAAAATTAGATGTTTTAGTATATGACATGATAAAAGGTGTCACATTGATCACTCACATCTGGAGTATACTACAAAAGTAAAATACGATCAAGATATACATTAGTATGTATTTAATCAATCACAATTAAAATGATATGCATACAATACAAAAGTCTTACATGTACACAAAATAATACCATGTCTATGCAAAATTTAAAGGTTGAAAGAGTACTATGATGTACTTCTCTAATCTCACCCTCGATCATCAACTATTAATTCCCACTTAAATATACATTAGTAATGTACTATTTGTTATAATAATTTTAAATGAAATATACTATGAAATAAATTTAAGTTTTACTTGTACATAAGATTGTTGTTTCTTCTCCTCATCTCCAACTGTGGATGGCTCTCCATATGTTCTTCCCTCACACATCTCCACATATATAGTATGGACTACTGCCTCATCTCCTCTAGGTGTCAGATCATGCACCTCATACTCAATTGTGTCTAGGGGAGGCTCAATAGTATCTCCCATAGGACCTAGACATATATGACTGTGCACATACTACAATGATGAGGTACACAAATATGTCTAGATTTCAATGCTCCACCAACATAAATTGAACCACCAGGAGTATCACTATCAGGTGGCTGGGAAAACTATGAAGGTTGTGTAATCAAATAGCTAGTCAAAGAGTGTATGGCTAAGAGACTATACATTGTTGCATCTGCAATAATGTTTGGATGGGCTACTTGAGGTGGGGGAGGAATACGAGGAGGGATAACATATGGACCTTGCATTTGACACATTTCCCCAGGTCTATCTTGGGGCATTCCCATACCCACTCCTTGAAAATGCCTAAAATAAAAATAGTTCACATGTTTTCCTAATACAAAGTCCGCATATAATTCATGGAGAAAATAAAGAGGGACATCAAGATTGTTGTTGGGTGGTTTATCAAACACCATCCACCAATTATCCCAAAAGTTTCTTGTTATGCCCTCATGTGTGCACCATTTTATGGAAAATTTTGGTTTATGTAAAGCAATAGGTTGCCCAGTTTTTGGATTCACAAAATATTGGGCTATTTTGGCTTTAGATATTTCTAATTTTTTAATCTCTTCATAGCTCAAATTGTTACCATATTGCAACATCTTCATTTCTCTCCACTCTTGAAACAAAGTATGTTGCCTTGTGATGTCTTGCACATGACTTATTATGGCCTCTATATTAGGTGTTACTGAATACAAATGAGGGTGGTGATGGTATCTCTCAGTAATGTTCTTCAATTCAGTCACGTTTATATCAACTAACTCCTAAATTGAAGGAGGATTTGGTAGAGGTTTTGGTGGAGGAGGGTTTAGTGGATAGTTTTCTCTATCAATTTCTTTTGCCATTTAAACCCTATTTACAATTTTTTTTTAAATTAACATAATTTTAAACTAATTACTAAAATCTATTAAAAATAACCTAATATATATGCCAAAAAATTAGAGTAAGCAATTAAAATGATAAAAAACACAAAAAATGACTTACCTCGCTTTCTAATGCTAAAATTGGAAGGAAAATCGATAAATTTTATCAAACTGCAAAAAATGAATAACAGTTTGGCATGGATATCTAGTTTTACCACTCTGCCTATGTGTCGTTGCATGAAGTTCAATTGTCAATGCATAAAAATGATACTTTTTTTTCACATATAGTTCTTTGAAACATATATCTGTTTCAGAGAGCATTTTTATTTTTTAAATATTTGATATATGCCAAGCCCCAACCCCTGCCTGATATTTAATATTAATATTATTATAATATACATAATAATATATAATAATATATTATATAATAAGAAATATTAATATAATAATATATTATATATTATTATGTATTTAAAATATATAATAATATATAATATATATTATTATATTAATATTTATTATGTATATTTAACTGATAGGCTACATGTAGTGAGAGTCTTAGCCTAAAACCTGTCTCACGTCATGAAACCTCTTTTATGTCTGGTAAACCTAGCCAGAAAACAAGATAAATTTGGTAAAAAAAAATACATATCTCACCTGCAGTAAATGCATACCAAAGGATAGATAAATATATGTAATGTAGTAAATGGTATGAATGATAAAATTTGCAAAGTGAATTTGATGTTATCATAGATAAATATCTCTTTAATGTGTATCAATGCTAAAATCTACACTGTGAATTTACTTGATCAAATTCACTGATCATGGGTTGGTAAATGTATTTGTAGTAAATTCATTAAATTCTCTTAGTTGTGGCACTCAATTGGTTGCATTAGCTACCCTATGATCAAAACCCAACTTGTCTATAAGTGGATTTCAATGCACTAATTACCATAACACCTACAAAAGATCAAGATAGAAAATCAAGGGACAACGCTTCATAAAAGAACAGTGAACTAAAGAGCATCAATTAGTAAGTCTATGTTCCCTATTTTACAGTCATAAGATACATGAAATTATTTAATATACATGTATGTTGTTTTAATTTCTTGTTCTATGAGAAGAATAACATTAAAGTAATTCTTTCCTAATTTGGGTTTTGAAAAAGAATGTTTTAGAAGGGTGGGAATTTGGTTTTTCTTGCCATAAGCCATTATTTTTCTGTGAGATCTTAGGGACAACATTTAGAGGCCACAAATCTCTCCCCTCTTTCCTCTATTGTCCATTTCATAGAGAAATAATTACATGGGAAGGCATCACTTGCCACACTTTAACCTTAATTGAACTGACACTTCTTGTTTTTCTTGTCTACTGCTAGGATTTAGATCTTCCTTAAGCATCCTGCTTTACCTTCCCATGATTCACTCCTCATTTGGTTGTGCACTTGTTATTCATGTTGCTCCATTTTTGGCCCTTCCATCTATGACAATTACATATATTATTTGGTACTATTTTAGTTATTAAATATTTTGTCATAGTCGACAATGTAAAAAATTCTATTTATACAATACTTAAAGTTCCTATGTTGCAACTTCTTGTTGGTTTAAAAGATCATGTCTTTTTAGGGTGTTTGTTGTCAGTTGTGGCATAGATAATATCAAAGCACATGGTTCAGGATTCAACCTCTTTAGATTAAACCTTAAAGAACCAATCTCCCTAAAGAGTGTAAGAATGTAAATAGGAACCCGACCAAAATATTAAAAGATTGTTTTCAAACTTTTAAAATCACATTTTAATAGTCTCATTCAGAATTCTAATGCTTTACCTATGAAAAAAAGACCAATGCTATAAGCTGTGGAAGTCCCATCTCTATACATTTGGCCACTTGCAAATAACATTACAAAGGGAACAAAAAAATTAATCTGACTTCATCATATGAAAGTCTATTTACTTATGTAAAATCATGCAATCCAACACTAGGTGTATTGAAACAAAAAATTTAGCATTCATGCCCTACTTTTACCAATGTACAAAACACTTTATAAAATTTAAAAACATAACTTCTAAAGGAATCTCTTAATCATAATGAAAGACTAGGGTGTTGCATATATGTTACCTAAATTGGTATTTTGAATGTTAGTATGTATGAATTTAAACAAAGACAGATGATTCAAACTTTAAAAATAGTGAATCTAGTCCATCTATTGAAAAATCCCAACTAGCTTTACTAAGAAAATTCATGAGTTCTATAGCCCAATAACTAATTAGCTTAACATTTCGTAAATCTTCTACTGATAAACCATCTCTATGAGATGCTGTCTCCATTCAAGCTTAATTAGTATCTATCAGAGCAAAAGCAAGCATTCAATTCTTTCTACCCCTAGTTTAGTTGCATGCAAATTATTTCTATTCAAAAGACACCAAATATGTATCCCCTCTTCTGTGTATCCTCCATATTCAACATGCATGCAAAAAATGGAAATTAGTCAAGGTGTGTGGCTAGTTTAACTATTCCCATGCAATTGTCTAGTTCACATGCCTTACCTACGCCTTCACCACTTGTTTATTTTTATTTTTCAATAATTGTTCCCATGCAATTGGTGGACTTGAAAAATGCCAACATTTCATTCATTTTTAAGGTTTCCAATTATTTGATTTTGGCGATAACTGGCATTAGCACTGAATGGAAGAGTAATCTCTATTTTAATAATATTTTGTAAAAGTCTATTTACTGTCAGTTTTAATACACTATATAATTTATAAATATGTATATAAGAATTTTTATATGAAAAATGTATGTGGTACACCAACAAATAATGCAATTTAGACACACATGTATTCTCTATTTTATATTATGTTTTTATCTATTACCAAATGTTGACAGTGAAATGCTTTTGAAATTTATGCCAATCTGAAATTCTTTTTTAAAGAATTTTATACCACTTTAAAGCATAAAACTATTATTGCTAAAACATTTTACATAAAGTAAACACTAACACAATCTACTCAAAATTCCCCCATTTAATCCAATTTTTTTTAAAGGTCAAATAAGTTGTCTTTTACATGCCCACTTTATATTTGCTCCATCAAATAGTAATAATTCTCCTTTCACAAACTTAATTTCCAAAAACTAGCAGTTTTATTCAATATGTTAATTTTGTTTCCAAAATTATTTTAGCCATATATTCTTTCAACCAATCAATAGGAAAATTAAAATCTTCCATTTTTAGTTTCCAAATACACGAAGATTGTTTGGAAATAAGAAAAAATTATGATTGATGGATCATCAATCATCTTCAACCACCACATTTCTTCTCTATCACCCTCCTTCCATTTTTGCTTGTATTTTGATACTACTATTAGGTCCAAATGCTGCAATGATTTTATTTAATAGAATAAAATGTATATATATTTAGAAATGTAGTTATTTGTAACTACATGGACACCACCGAAATAACTTCCTATGGGAAGTTTATAGTTTATTATTAGTCTAACCTAGGATTTGGGGACTAACTTGGGGATGCGTTGATAATCTCAACAACTACTATTTGAGACAATAGAATCAATGTGGGATATATTTCATGTAGAAACAAATGTTGGTGACACATAATCTAAAAGTGGAGAGATTGCATAGACCACATTCCATTGGCACCCATAAAATATCTGAGATGAAACATTGTTGGACTCTATTGGAAATCCTTGCATGTCCAACCAAAATTCAACTATAATAGCCCTTGTTGCACTGTGAGCACAAAGGTTCAATAAAATTCATTGAATAATCCCCTTACACAAAAGCTAAGATGCCTTCAAACATTAAAGCATAGATTTGAGAGCATTTATACTTTCCAAAGCTTTACTTTCCACTTTTTTCATCTTCATTATATTACCAAAGGATTCTTGTGGCCTCTTATCAAATAATACAAAAAGTATTGATGAAGGCTTTCTCAATGTCAACTCGACTTTTACTTCTTTCTTGACCTACACCATATTATTTTGGCTACATTTCTTATCTTGGTAACTTTCCCAATCAGTTCAATTTTTAACATGACATGCTTGAAATGATCACTTGCACATGCTTCCTACCTTTCTTCCTGAACAAGAAGATAATTGCATTGATACCAGCTCTGTCAGTTCCTGATAGTGCTTTCAATGAACCACAAGACTCAATGGTTCATAAGATCAATCAAATGATTGAAAATATTGAAGAGGCATTTGACATACTAACAACATCCTGCATAGATCTATAAAATACTGCTACTTTAATGCTAAGTGTTGGTTTTAAACCTCAAAACATTTTTTAATTTTTATCCTAAACTTTATTTGGCCAAGATCTTAACTTAAAGAGATACCACAACCCCATTAGAGACAATGAAATATTTAAAAAAATCTATACAACTTGTTTGTAATATCAAAATCAATTGTCAGTTAACAAATTACACAAATCATAAAATTGTTGGCACAAAAAATATCAAGCCATGTCTAACTTCAGTTCTTTTTTTGTATCAATCGAAGTTGTAAGGTCACAATTCGAGAATCTCAATAGTGAATTTGATTGAGTAAATTCATACAATATTTACAATTTAATTACATGTTTCAATAGCTGTGACAATATTTTTTAAATTTAATGTGCTTATTAAATCATTTATTTAAGATTTATTTAATTATTTTACTTTTTCACAATGTGTTGATTATTTAATTGTATTTCACAATTATTTCATTTTCATTTATTTAAGATTTATTTTTGATTATTTTGGAATTTTCGCATATGTTAGCTATTATTTAGTTTTAATGTTTATAGTTATAATATGATTTATTTTGTTAAATGTCTTCATTGTTTAATATCAAAGTAATGAAAAAAAATATATAAAAGATAGGGTATATTTGATTTTTAATTTGTGAAAATATTATCAATGTTGATATCATTTTTTTCCTTTTCTTTTTACTTTCCAAATTAAATAAATGATGTAATTATGATGTAAGTGTTCTAACTATTTCTTTCCATGTTTAGGAGTAGATATTTGGACAACAAAAAGCTTCTTGAGGCTCTTTTAATACAAACATGTGGCACCATCAACTACAAAAGGATCACAATTGAAAATAGTACAAATCATTCCTTCAAATTTTTATACCAAAAAATGTTATTGTGTGCAAGTTTTATTACCTCTAAATATGCAAAACTAACTAAGAAATGCAAAGTAAAGAACACTATACCACCTCAAGATTGGGCTACATTGAACACAAACAAAAGAAAAGATAAAGCAAGTAAATATACCTTTTATTTGTGTTGATCCCTTGGTTGGCCCTTGATTGAAACTTGAGTGTGTGTTCCTTTGATGGAAATGTGATGAAAAGTGGATGCAAGGTGGTCAAGATGCAAGATGAGTGCAATGAAGGATGTTAGTATGAGATAAGTGCAATAAAAGCTTAAGGATTCTACAATGGAGGATGAGAGCTAAGTATGCAAATGAAAAAGATGAGCAAGTGTTAGAGCTTGATGAATGCTTGAATGGATTGAGAACATAAGTGTGATAAAATGCCTAATGTAAATGAATGAATGAGAAGGGGGGTATTTATAGAAGAAATTGAATTCTCTAGAGAATTCAACGGTCAGGATTGAGCCACCATGGCCAAGATGGAGGGCTATGGTGAGTTGAGGACTCACAAGCCCTCACATCTTTCCATGTGGAGGATGAAGTGTCCAAAGGACATGGTGAGATGGAAAGGGTACAAATGATGTGAAAGAAGTACAAGTGATGTGGAAGAAAGACAAGTACTTTGAAAGTACCTTGGGAGGGGAGAATATTTCCTCAAAAAAAACTTCTTGTTCCCATATGAGAGGAAAGTGACATATGAGGAATTTTAGTATTCCTCAAAAATCTCCATGGGGAAGAGAAAAACGGTTGGGGAAATAAACATGAATCTTAAATTCACATGATTGGAATGGATAAGGTGGTTGGGAGAATAAATATGAATTTTAAATTCATATGAGGAGCACCTTGTGGATAAGACAAGGTTCTTATGAAGGAGGTTGAAAAATACCTTGTGGATAAGACAAGGTCCTTATAATAGAAGGTTCTTGGCTTCATGTGACTGATGTGACCTTTCAATGATCACAAGGGGAAGAGGAGAATCCTTGGAGGAATAAAAAGTGAATTTTAAATTCACATGGGGAAGAGGGTGTAGGATAAATGTGGAAAATGTGAAGGTTGACCAAAAAGATATGCTAAATGTAGCAAGAGGATTAGATTAAGGTTGTGCAAACAAGTGATTAAGAAACTTAATGAGGGATTACAAACAAGTGGGAGAATATGGAGGATGTGACATTAAACCTAATTAAGGTGTGCACATCTTAATCAGGGATTAATTAAATTAATCTAGATTAGAAGAGGGTTATTGTAGCGGCTGTCGTCGCGGGCAAAGGACAATTAAGCAATAATGCTTGCACAATTTTT
>VDFB02223982.1:0-26142 GCA_007258455.2 Sequoia sempervirens
AAAAACTAGAAAGACAAAATTTATACAAAAATATGGAGCATTATCAAGTAATGCACCCGAAGTAGAGAAGAAAAGAGTTCCAGAATTATTATAGAAAGATGTCATCAGAAAAAAGTAACCAGATTGAGGATTTCAGAGCATCGTTGATAGATGCAGTCAAGGCAGGAACCAAGATTTTTGGAGAATCGTTGAAACATGCAGCCAGAGCAACAACCAAAATTTTTGGAGCATCATCAAAAGATGTAGCCGGAGTAGCAACCAAAATTTCTAGAGCATCTAAATAGAATTATAGAGCATCTGAGTAGAATTTTGGAGCATCATTGAAAAGATGCAGCCGAAAGAAAACAACATAATTTTGAAGCATCGCTAAAAAGATGCAGCTAGAAAATAAATAGCATAATTCCATATCATCGTTGAAAAGATGTAGCTGGAAGAAAACAATAGAATTCTAGAGCATCACTAAAAAGATGCAACTGGAAGAAAATAGCAGAATTTCAGAGCATCGCTGAAAAGATGCACTCAGAAAAGAAACAACAAAATTCTAGAGCATTGCTAAAAAGATATAGCTAGAAGGAAGAAAATTGTGATACTTGGGCCTTGACTTTCCAAAGCACCATTGAGTGATGTGTCAGAATGCAGGATCAGGATGAGACGTGAAACCAATTTGATTTGTAGATTCTAGAGTATTACAGCAACAATTTTGGAGCATCACAATAGCCATGCCACTAGATTCTGGAGCATCGCAGCAGGGTGCACCAAAAGATGAAGTCTTGCAAAATATAAACAAAACTTTAGCCAAGTCCTAATGGTGGAGTTGATGAAGAAATTGAAGAAAATTTTTAGAAATGAAATGATGATTTTTTTAATTTTATTTTTTTAGGGATATTTGTTTAACAACTATATTGACTATATTGACCCTACCACAACAGAGTCAATGTAGTGTATTTCTCCCTATGTTTCTACCATTTTTGTAAACTCCTCTTTGTTAATAGGTTTATGGTAGATGCGTAATTGATTCCCATTAACCAAAAGAGTTCGTGTGTCACCATCAATTGGTTTTAACTGGACCGAACCATTAGAAAACACTTTATAAATCTTGTATGGTTCAAGCCAATGTGTCCTGAGTTTCCCTTGATGATCCTTCTATTTGGAATCGAACAATAATGCCCAATCCCCAGTATGGAATTCTTTCTCTTTGATATGTTTTTCATGCCAGACCTTATGTTGTTGCTAGACCAGTTTAGTTTCATGGATGATGTCTAGAAAAAGTTCACCTAGTTCACTAAGTTGTAAGAATCTCTCGATTTGAGCTTGTTTAAGATCCATGCCCAATTCCATGGTTATCCTAAGGGTTTGGAGCTCGAATTCAATGGGAAAGAGGGGCTTCTTCCCAAAGAATAACTCATAGGGACTATAGCCAGTAGTTGACTTCCAGGTCATGTTGTAGGCCCAGGAAACTTCCAATAGTTTCCTAGCCCAATCTTTCCTTCTCGAAGAGACCATTTTTGTCAAAATATTCTCCAGTTCCCTATTAGTGATCTCAACTTGTCTGTTTTCCTGTGGGTGGTAGAGTGAGTACTTCTTGTGACTTACTTGGGAGTGATCTATGAATTCCAATAGAACTTTAGACATAAACTGGGGGACTTGATCTATAACAATTATTCTTAGAGCCCCAATTCTAAGAAACATTCTATTATAAATAAATTCAGCTACCCGCTCTTCCCTAGCAATGTGTAGTGCTTGCACTTCCACCCACTTAGTCATATAGTCGGTACAAACCAAAATATACTTTTTTCCTTGCAAAGGAGGGTCTATGGGGCTGATAAAATCCAATCCCCACTTTACAAATGGTTCAAGGACTACCCGAGGTTGCAAGGGAATTTCATTGGATGCAGTTGGTCTTCCTACCCTTTGGCATTCATCACATGTGTAAACGTACTTCTTTATGTCCTTATGCATTGAAGGCCAATAGTATCCTGCTCCCAGAATCTTATGATTTGTGCTTTTAGCAGAATAATGCCCTCCAGAAGGGTCATCATGACAAGCCCTAAGGATACTGTAGGTCTCATCTGCCCTAACACACTATCGCAAAACCATATCGGTTCCACATTGAAACAAGATTCCATTAATCCATTTAAAAGGGCCACTCTCTCTTATGAGGAATTTCTTTTGTTTTCACGAAAAATGAGGTGGTACTTCTATGGTAGTTAAGTAATTTGCAATATCAGTAAACCAAGGAGTTTTAGTGGAGATGACGAACAAATTTTCATCTGGGAATTCATCATCTATTGGAGCATAGTCTCCATCATGTTTTATCTGGGATAAGAAGTCTACAACTATGTTGGACTTCCCTGGTTTGTCAACAATTTTCACATTAAACTCTTGGAGGAGTAACCACCTGATTATCCTTGCATTTACCACTGATTTATTCATGAGATATCTAATGGCTACATGGTCTATGTGCACTATAACTTTATATCATATAACATAATGTCTAAATTTCTTGATGGTGTGCACTATAGCCAAGTATTCTTTCTCTATTGTGGTGTAATTCTTCTCTGTTGGTGTCAGATTTTTGCTAATAAAATATATAGCATATTTCCCTCCATTCTCATCTTCTTGCCATAGAACCACTCCAATGGCATCATCAGATGCATCAGAATCAATGTGAATGGCAGGTTCCAGTTAGGTCCTCATAGGACAAGGGCAGAGATGAGTTTCTCTTTGATAATTTCAAATGAGGACTGACACACGGGTGTCCAAATGAAGTTAACATTTTTCTAAAGGAGAGAAAACATCGGGGCTGCAATTTTGCTAAAATTTTCTATGAATCTTTGGTAGTGTCCAACATGCCCTAAGAAACTCCTGACATCAGTCTAATTTCTTGGGATCTCAAGTTGTTGTATGCCTTCAATTTTCTTGGAATCAACCTTAATCCCTTTGGATAAAATATGATGTCCTAGCACTATTCCTTGTTCCACCATGATTAAGGATTTCTCATGACTAAGGGACAACTGATGATACTCACACCATTTTAACACTTTTTCTAGATTTGTGAGGGCTTCATTAAAGGTTGAACCATATATAGTGAAGTCGTCCATATAGACTTCCATGCACTAATTTACTAGCTCAACAAATATAGACAAGATGGCCCTCTAAAATGTGGCAAGAGCATTACATATCCCAAAGGGAAGAACCCTATATACAAATTTCCCCTAAGGGTAGGTAAAGGTCATCTTATCCTGGTCTTTCATTGCTACCTGTTGTGCAATTTTTGCACACACTCCCCGCTGAAAATATGGACCCTCTTTTGCTTTCGCTATTGTGGTTTTGGCCCTTTGATTTTGAAGATTTACGTTGCCTTGGCATGAGCTTAAATTTTTATCTTGCTTGCTTAAGTGATTCCCCTAAGTTGCATATTGAAAATCTTAAATTTTGGGCAAATTTTGGGTTTTTGCACTGTTTCGGGATTTTCCACCCTGTCTGGATTTTCTCGGATTTCATTTAGACTTCGATGCTCTGATGGGATTCCGATAATTCACGGGTCTTTTCAAAATTTTGCATAAGAGAGCAGTTTTTTAGGAGATCCATGTCTCGGGTTTCTGAGCTTCTCCAGCTTGTTTTGTTGGCTTCATTATTGCACCTTGGTTCGATCTCCACAATGAGTGTGGTTAAGTTTAAGTGAATTTTGTACCATTTTCTCCCATCTTTCATTGTGTATTGCTTTTGCATTTGGGATTTGGTGATTTGGGAGTTTGGATTCATTGATTTTCTTGCTCGAGCATTCAGATTGTTGTCTGTTGTTGCCATGATCAATTTCCACTTCATCAAATGGTATGTACATGTTGCCTTGCTTGGAGTTTGAATTCCTATATGTCCGAGCTTGCTCTGTGCGTTAGTAGTCAAAATTTAGGGTTTCATGCCTAGGGTGTCCCCATTTCATCTTAACTTGCTTTCAAATGAGCCTAGAATTCAAAGAATATTTGTAGGAGGTTCAGGTTAAGCTGGTTTTATGCCCAGGGTCCTCAAATTTGTGATCTTTGATCAATTTGAGTGAAGTCATGAGAGAATATCGATATTCAGGTTTTCCTTCAGCTTTAGGATTTTCCTGCATTGGTGGATTTCCCCATTTTCCTAGCCCTCTCTGTTTTCCCAAAATGTGTTGAAACTCTGGAACTTTTCCTTTTTCATGGAATTTCGGTCTAGTCGGATTTTCCAGATTCTTTGTGATGCCTTGTGGAACTTCAAAATCGTGTGAATTGGATGAGTTTAATGATAAATGTTTAACATTCCATGCTTTTAACTGATAAATTTCACAATGTTTATGCATCCTTTATTCATTTTTAATGATCTTTGGTTGATTTTGTGCCTTCTTTGGGAAAATCCGCCTGGCCTAGATTTCCCCAAAATTCCCCTCTGGACTAGATTCTGCGGTTGGCTTGAAATCCCAAACTATGTAGAGAGCGATTTAATGATGTTTTTGGGTTGATTTCAATCTGTGCTCAGATTTATTTGGATGATGAGTATGTTATTTGTGATGGGATAATTCTGATCTTCATGTTATAATATATATTAATGGTGGTTTTTGCTGAGTGTAGGCTGAATTTGACTGGGTCATTGAGCACTCAGGAGATGAAGTTTAATCTATAAAGAAATTCAAGATACTTCACCCCTTGGCCACTTGGTGAGGTGCGCATAGGATAAGAATGGAAGGAAGCAATTAATCTAGGGTTTTATTGAAACTTGTGCATTGGTTTGAATTGCATTGAAGATCCCAGGCCAACCTGGATTGAGTTCAAGCATTTAATGCTAATTTGTTTTATTTTGAATTCTCCTTGGGCTGACCTATTTTATGGCCATTTATTATTGTAAACATTAGTAGGGCCGACTTGTTTGTGGCTATTTTATGATTGTAAATCCCAGCTAGGCCCACATGCTTTGGAGGTTCCTATAAATTTGGCATTTCACCTCATTTGTAAGATATAGAATAGAGAGCATAGAATAGAAAGACAGGTAGTTCTTAGAGCGAATTAAGTAGTAGAACAGAGGTAGAAATTAGGTCATTTTGAGCAAGTGTTGTAACAAAACATTCGAATTGTTGCTGAAATTCAGTGATTCAATACAATTGAAGACATTGTGATTTTCTGGTGATCTCTTTTGTGTTGACTTATCTTGCATGGTTCTTATGATTCTATCTTTAAAATTTCTCAAGGTTAATAGATGTATGTTAGATCTGATTCAATGGTGTTTATGATTTGATGCTTGAAGTGTTTACAACAATCCCTAGTCCATACTTTTTGCAGCTGGTTGATTGTTAGTTGCTTTGCAAAGTTAGCCTGGACCTTTATATTCATTGTGCTTAGTTCAATTGTGGATATTTATTCATTTCAATTGCAATTACGTTGTCTTGGATGAATGTTCATGGTTTGAGAATTTTAATACCTTAGAAGATTGCATTGTTTCTATGATATTGCAGGTTTATCTGGGTTAAGCAAGAATTAGTTTATGAGGGATTGGTCCATTTCAAGTATTTCATCATTTGCATTGTTAATCTTAGGAGTAGTTAAATTTAGGAATCTCTCTAAAACCATAATCTTTTGTTATTTCTTTATCATTTGAGTTAGATTTAGGATTGAAGTATCATCATATTGCTAGATTTGATAAGTTCAAGATTCAGTATTTTCTTGTAGTAATGTCCCTTTGTGATTACCAACATTTTCACATTTATCACTGAGTTGTTTATGCATTGTCAAGACATGACATTATAGACCTTGGGGTTATCTCTTGAGGCTTGCTGATAGAGATTTACCTTTCAAGAGAGATAGGATATTATATTTTGTTTGAGTTGTTGTGGTGCATAAAAAATTATCAACACTAGCTATATCTAGTTGTATCCACTAAATCCATCCAAAAATGAAAAATATTTTCTCCCATCCAAATTATCCAGCACTTGGTCATCAAATGGCATGGGAAAATAATCTTTGTGTGTCACTTTTTTGAGCTCCCTATAATATACACACACTCTCCACTTCCCATTCTTCTTTGGAACTACAACCAAGGGTGACACCCACTTGCTGTCAGAAATTGGGTAGATAAATCCTACCTGCAAGAGTTTCTCATTCTTAGTTATAACAATGTATTTGAGGGAAGGATTGATTCTCCATTGTGGTTGGTGAACAGGTCAAACATCCTCATTATAGATATGGTGTGTGCACACACTAGGGTATATTCCTCTCATATCCTTATAGTCCTAGGTGAACGCTTTAGATCTACTCACTAGGGTATCAAACAATCTTTTATCTTCCCTCTTAGTCAACCAACTATTGATGTTCATTTTTTTTCCTAGTAGCAACATAATAGTTTTGACTCCAAGATAATTGGATTTGACAGTGTGAATGGGCCTTGTCAGTGTGTTAAGTGGATAGGTGTGCAGTACAGTTTTATGAAACCAAGCAACATCTGCAAAGAAATGGAAAGTTTTTAGAACTAGGTTCATCAAAGGGCAAGGATATCCAATAAACTTAGCATCAACAAATTCTACTTGGTCTATGATTATTAGGTGTCCTCAGATTTATTCTACATCTAACATCTCTTCATTGCTGGAGTCTATTGCAATACTTCCCACGTTATTCTCTAATTCATCCTATAATTATTCACTCTATTGTTTGATGACTACCATGGCCAGTGAAGCCAAATTTTCCTACCTAGTAGGACTTTCTAGTTCATCAACCCATACTTTACTATGTTTGGTGGGCTTCTCAGGAGGATACAAAAATAACAGTTTGCTATTATATCCTTGGGAGATGGTCATTCCTCCCTCCCTGCTATCAATTTTGGCTGCAACCATAGCCAACCATGGTCATCCCAAAATTATTGGATAACTGTCTTTGGGCATAAGGGATTAAATTATCTAAAAATCCTCTGGATATTCTCATCCATCCACCTTGGCAAGAACATTTTCAATGATTCCTTTGGGAATAGCTATGAATTGATTTTCCATTTGTAGGACTATAGTTGTGGGGTGTAGATCAGTAAGTCCTAATATTTCTATCACATCAACAGTCATTACGTTAATGGCTACTTCGAGGTCCACTAAAGCATTGGATATTGCTACCTCATTAACTATTACTGTTATGAGTGGACTTCCTAGGTCATCATATTTCAAAGCAGTGATTGTTCCAGCTAACAAATTAGCTAGGTATCCATTGATATGAATAGTGTTGATTCGTTTTGGCTTCCTCCTTGGAGTTTTGATGCACAACTATTTAATCAACTGGTTTAACTAAGGGATCTCTTTAATCACTTGTAACAAGGGAAATTCAATCTGTAGTCATTTAACTTCTTGTATTAATGTAGTTTTTGTAGGTGAAGTTGTTTCTAGAGCATCTTTCAGAGAGATTAGTTTCAATCGCTCTAGAAAATGGGCTTTGGTTTTGTCTATAGGAACGAGAATTTTTAGAACTTCAATTAGAAACTGGCCCTCCTTCTCCTAAGGTAGGTCGGCAACTCCTACTAAAGATGGTGGGTTGGGCTCATGTTGCATAGTGTCTAGGGTTTATTCTATGAGCGCGAGTGTTATTGTTGTTTCCTCAGTAGACTTCTTGACAGGTTCATCTATGGTTTCTTTGATACTTGGCTACAAAAGTGTTTTACCAAACCCTAACTATAGGTTTCCATAGTGTATTATGTTAAGTCTAGTGACATTTCCTTGTTCAGGGGAATACACTGGAGCATTTGGATGATTGTTCTTTGGATTAGGAACTGGTTGCACTAGAAGTGGCAGTTGGTTAACTTGTTCAGTCTGTTGAGTGTTCTGGGGAGGTGGTAAGAGTATGTTGAGTAGGAATCCTCCTGGGACCAAAAAAAAACTGATGTTGGGGTTTATTCCATTGAGGAATGGGATTTTGAGGGTACCACTACTATTGAGATTGGTTGGGCTATTGAGGGTTACCCCAAGATTTGTTCGTCCAGTCCGGTGGTCCCCAAGGATAGGTTCCCCAATTAGAGGGTACTAGCGGTGGTGCCTGAGGCCAGGGTGCTGCCCATGGATTATTGTTATAATTTGATTGGGGCCACTAGTTAGGATTATAATTTTGGCCATAGGAAAAATTACCTCTAGTTCTTTGGTTGACAACGTTCACCTCTTCCTCAATTGGAGTTGTTCTTTTCTTGGAATTTTTGATAGCATTCAATATCTCACATTGATCAGTGAGGTGGTTCTTGTCACATACTTGACACACGTCAATCTTGTCAACTTTTTCCAAGGGACACTCTCTGAGCAAATGTTTGTTTCGACACTTAGGGAAATAAATAGACAAGGGCTCATGATTTCTGGTTTTAGCTTGTATGTCATCTAAGGTGGTGTTTAGTTGGCCAAGAATGTCAGTCTTGAAATTGGCCAATTCCTCACAAAGTTTATTTATGGCATTAGAACCACATAAGGCAGTGGACTTCCTAATACCTCCACGAGTACGGGAGAATTTTTGACACAATTCCATTATTTCTTCCAGTCTTAGTTGGGACATGTCTCCTTTTCCCATTAAGTCTAAACTCCTCCGAGCTCCATCATCAAAACCTTTGAGGAATAAGGTCTTTAAAATATCAATACTTATGACTTCTCCACCAGACAAGAAGATAAACCTATCTAGGTAATCTTCTAAACTTTCATCCTCATTTTTCCTTATTTTCAATAGTTCTTCTTTTCTATCACTCACTCTGTAGTAACTTTGGTATTTCTGCAAAAAGAAAAACTCCATTTCATCCCAAGAGGTTATCAACTGAGAAGCTAGCCCCATAAACCAACACATAGCTGAGTCTTTCAGAGTGGAAGGGAAAAGTTTTAGTTTCTAATTATCATTCTTGTAGTCATATGTCTGACACAAGACTTTAAATTCAAATAAGAACTGATAAAGGTCCTTAGTAGATAAACCTTGAAAAGTTGGCAAGAAGGCCGGTGAGATATTTTTCATTATCGTGTCATCATCCACATCAATTACAATCAGATAAAAGACTATGTGTGGTGGGGGGTTATCATTGTTGTGGTTATTTTTAACATTTCTACGGTCACCCATGGTGTTGAAAGGGATGTGATCCTCTTCCACAACTTGCTCAATGGCAGGAGGTTCAAGAGTTTGTGAAAGAATATGCTCCTTGACCACTATTTATTCTCTTTCTGGGGTAAATGGGAAGGTCTCAAGTTGACCATGTTCAGTCAATTCCTTAGTAAGTTCTTGGTTTGAGTTTCCTTCCTCCCTACTTGTGGTTGGTACGTCGATCAGGGGGGTTTTTGGTATGAATCTTCCATGGGGGCCTCGTTTACTAACAATGCATAAATGAAGCCAAGGAACTATTCCTATCCTTAAGAGAGGTATTCAATACATCTCCTACTAACACTAGAAAAAGGGTATCCCCAGCAACGGAACCAAAAAGTGGCAGGTTATCATTAGGTCCTAACACTTTAGTGAATAAACACATCAATATATCAACTGGGCAGTGTCCAATGGCTATATGCAATAGAGGAAATCTCAACTTCTCTCTTAAGCACTAATCAATTGAATCAAAGTTCTAAGCTAAGGGTTCTCTAATCTTAAAAGCAATAAATCATCTATCTAGAAAGTAGGAAAATAACTCAAATCAGAAAATAGAAAAATAAGAATCTAAAAAGCATCACCATTAAACTAGAAAGCATGGAAATGATTAATCTAAAGAATGCATAAATTGTTGAAGAAGTAAAGCATGTAAACAAATTAGGAAACATTTATCTAATGCAAAAGATAACATGCCAATGGCTAATCATAGAACCATTAATCAGAATCAACTGAAGAAAGGTGCTCTGGACATTTAAATGTTAACCTCAGAAACTACGGAATCAGTTACAAACTGTAGGCTTGACACTAATAGTATAACATATACTCATGAAAATGAAATGAAAATTCAACTATTATCTACTAAAAGAAAATACAGAATAGGAAACAAAATACTTATCTATCTATCTATAACCCTCGAGTGGCCAACTCTCAGGTGTGACTACAGCTACTTCAGATCACATGCACTGGAAAAATCTCTAAGTTACTTCATTCCACAGATGTGTCCATATTACATAGTAATTCAAAGAATGGCAGGAAAATTCTAATTCATATGGTAGTTTTTACTCAAAGAGAAATTGGCAGCATAACGACAATCTCTTCTATTATTTGTAACAGTTACATATTTATATGAAAAACTACTAACAAAAATACTATTTTTTAGTCAATCGAGTCTTTCAACAGATTGCTCATAGTTAAAGGGACTTTAAATCCCATGATATACAATATTAAAGAGGCTTCGCATGATCCATAAAGTTTTTGAAACTAAAAAATAATAGAATTATAAAGATTGCCAAAACGTGTGCTCTTGGAATTTCAGTGCCTGCTCACTGGTTTTCAAAAGTGTCAAGATCCGCATTCATTTACCTTCTAACTGGAATATGATTGGGAGTGGAGTGACCTATGAACTGCTCGAAGACTAGACCATTAAATCAACATAAGTTAGTTAAATTCAATCAACTCTAAGAAATAAAGTTTTGTACACTTTTTCATAGAAAGAGAGCACTTATTTTTCCTAAAGGTAATCAATTGGCAAGGTTATTCAGGCTGAAGGGTTTAGATTTACATATTAAACCCATTATACTGATGAGGTTATTTTTACCTCATCAATATCCTTTGTTAAGTGCGATATATGATATCTAGAATTCTATAATGATTGGTCATGTCAGTGTGGCAGTATGATCATTTCCAGTGAGGCATCTTATAACCATTAAGAATTTGTAGCTAGTAAGGAACTACCAGAAAAACATTTCATTAAGCTAGTGGAGCACTTTTACAAGTGGTTTTTCATCCCTATGAGGGTTTTCCACTCATGAAAATATTTGTGTCATGGTTTCTTTTTGGATGCACATATGATCTTGTTGTTGGAAATACAAGGGTAGACAACTAAGAGGGGGGTGAATCAGTTGTCATAGAAATTGAAACTTATTCAACTTATTAACCTTAATCTCAGATCTAATAATTAACCATGAAAGCATGAATCAAAAAGACATCAAAAACACACATAACACCAAGATTTTTTACGTGGAAACCCTGTTAGGGGAAAAACCATGGTGGAGGTTAGTCCACAAGATTATACCCTATTAAAAGTATAAGAGAATGAAATATGGGTAATGCACTTGCATTCAGGAACACTTCCTAGAGCTCACTGCTCAATTAAAAAGGAGGACACTATGTCTTACTTATAGATTCGGATTATAGCCATGCACGGGGATTTGAACTAATAAAATAACATTTGTTAATGCCTGAGCACAGTTCTGGTTAAGCACATGAACAACTCTTCTTCACTTTTCTTCACACTTTGCTCTACCTTTCAATGATTAGGACATTATTTTCACATACAAACACATTCAAAATCCACTGGCATACATCAATTTGAACAAACAATTGATCTTATATATCCGCAACAAGAAATTTCACTGCTACAAGTTGGACACAAAGAAATAATAAAATGAATATAACTGTTAGCCCAAAACAATAGATAATCTTTAATTTGAATCAAACAAAGTTGGCCACAAATTAGTGAGGACCTAAATCAACATCTTCAACATGAAAATTCTTCAATTAATTACACCTCGAAGATCCACAACACGCTTCAACACCATGTCGGCCAGGAACATGAAAAATATGAACACACAAGAAAATCACCAACCACGATCAAAACGATCAATGTGGACATGCAACAAAGATAGAGCATGATCTAGAAGCATCCACAAACATTAAGAACCAATAAAGAAGAATCCATGACAACTAAACTAACTGAAATAGCCTCATCTTCAATCAAGAACGCTAACTGAAGAAACAAAAAAACTGTCAGAATGAAAATCTTCATAACTTGATCAAATCTTCATGCAAATTTCTAAAATTGAACATGGATATACTAGATACACTCAGCAACAAAACCTATAGTCCAAAACCTCTTATCACCAACGTATAGAACATACCACCATATTGAACATCACTTCACCACTGACAACCTGCAACTCATTTCTTTACAATTTTCTCAATATCCTCGACATATACAACTTCAAATGCATTAATGCTAATAGTGTTGACATCAATGACAACCACATATCGCTTAACTATACATAACATCAATGTCTGCCTTTGGCGTGATGGCAACACATGATGTGAAAAACACCATCAACATAATAACTCTTGACCTTACTCCCCCTTAAGTCATTCTCTCCTCCAACTCGCTCACATGACTCTTCTCCCACATAACTCTTCTCCTTAGATAATCACCAATTTTTCACATTAATCTTCTCCCCCTTTGACATCAATGACAAATTTCTCTAAGCTCTAAACCATATATCTGAATTTCTGAACCATCTAACAACCCCCCCAAGTAGCGGCCACCACAACATCAATCTAAAACAAGATATTTCTATGAAATAAATGGACTAATGCAATGCATTGCTTTGCATCTTAGTTCTGATTAGGAGGGGTAATTACCCCTAACTTCCTTCTGAGATACTCAAAAGTATCCCTAGACAGCGGCAAAATAAAGATAGTCTACAATCTACTCTTATTAGAAACATACTCAATCTTACTTCTTTTCACTTACTTTCTCCTCGAAAGTGAAACTTGATAGATATATGATTTGTCCTTGAATGCAACACCAAATTCTTGGAAATATTAATAGCACTTGAATTATCATAGAATATAGCAATAGGCTCATCATATACAACTCTAATATCCTTCAACATCTACTTCATCCACAGGACTTGAGTACAATTGTTACAAACAACAATGTATTCAACATCAGTAGTAGATAAGGAAATGGCATTTTGCTTCTTGCATAACCATGAAATTAGCTTTTTACCCAAGAAAAATGCTCCACCACTAGTTCTTTTCTTGTCATTCACATCTCTAGCCCAATCAGCATTAGTAAAGGCACTCAAAGTAAGATCATCATCTTTAGGATACCATAGGCCAAGATCAATAGTTCCCTTCAAATATCTAAAAATTCTCTTCATAGCAGTCACATGAGATTCTTTTGGATTAGCTTGAAATCTTGCAACAAAACATACAACATTCATGATATCAGGCATAATTTGAGTTAAATATAGCAATCCACCAATCATTGATCTTTATCTCTTCTGATTTTCTTTTCGAGAATCATCTTTTGTAGTCAACTTGCATCCAGTCACCATGGGTGTACCAACTGCCTTTGAATCTTCCATACCAAAATTCTTCAACAATTCCTTCACATATTTCGACTAAGATATAAAAGATTCCTTTATCTACTTCTAAGTAATTTGCTATCCCAAAATAATAATTTCATCCACCAATCATTGACATCTCAAATTCGTTGTGCATCTCATTAGCAAACTTCATGCACAAACCATCATCTCCTCAAAAGAAATGATATCATCGAAACAAAGACTTCAACCAATCGGATCTTTATCATCATGCTTGAAATATAGATTACTATCAATAGTACCTTTATTAAATCCAGCTTTAGCAAATACTTATCCAATCTTACATACCATGCTCTAGGGGCTTGCTTGAGTCCATACAATTCTTTCTTCAACTGACACACCATGTCTTCTTTATCAGTTGAATGGAATCCATCAAGTTGCTCAACATACACTTCTTCTTCCAATTCACCATTTAGAAAAGTTGATTTGACATCCATCTGATAAACTTTGTAGTCCTTGTGAGCATCATAGGCAAGAAATAGTCTTACAACTTTAATTCTAGCAACAGGAGCAAAGGTCTCTTCAAAATCAATTCCTTCCATTTTTTAATATCCTTTGCATACCAGTCTTGCTTTGTTTCTAATCACTTCACCTTGCTCATTCAATTTGTTTCTAAATACCCATTTAGTTCCAATAACATTCTTATCCTTAGGTCTAGGAACAAGAATCCATGTATCATTCTTTTCAATCTATTTTAGCTCTTCTTTCATTGCTTCAACCCAATGTTCATCTTTACATGCTTCATTCAAACTAGTAGACTCGGTCTTAGAAATCAAGCAATATTCTTTTGTAATATTTATCCTATTCAAGACACCTTTATTCTTATCACCTAGAATCTAATCTTTTGAATGATTCAATCTTACATACCTCAGAGTCTTCTGAAAATGTTCTTCACATTCTGGTTCTTCTATTCTTTCTTCTGCATTTCCACTAGTTTCTCCTTCTTCCTCATTCTCCTAATTTACAAGATTGATTTGCACTTGATTTGTAGTCTGCTCTTGATTTCCTTGATTTGTACTATCATCCTGATCATCAGAGTCATATCCATAGCTTCTAGGCAATGTACCTAAGTCTTCATCAACCTTAAAATTTTCACTTTCAACCATTTTCTTCAATCTTTTACTTTAACACTAGTAGGCCTTACTATTAGTAGCATAACCTAGAAAGATACCTTCATCACTCCTAGCATCAAACTTTCCTATGTCTTCATCTCTCTTAATGTAGCATCTGCTTCTAAATATCTTGAACTATTTAATAGTAGGATTTTGACCAGTCCATAGCTCAAAAGGGGTCTTACCAGTATCACCTTTGATTTGTACTTGGTTGAGTGTGTACATAGAAGTACTCATAGCTTCTCTCCAATAGATATGAGGGACATTTCCATCCAACATCATTTTTCTAGTAGCATCTTCAATTGTTCTATTCTTCCTTTCCACAAATCCATTTTGTTGAGGGGTCTACGGTGTAGATAATTGTCTCCTTATTCCATGTTCTTCACAAAAAGAATTAAATTCACCGGAAGTGAATTCACTACCTCTATTTGATCTCAGACATTTAATTTTCAAACTTATCTCATTCTCAACCATAGCTTTGAAGATCTTGAACTTTTCTAGTGCTTCATATTTCTCTCTTAAGAAGGTAACCCATACCATTCTAGAATAATCATCAATGAGTGGCATGAAATACATGTAACCTTGTAAACTTCTAACCTTAGAGGGATGACATAGATCAATATGCACCAACTCTAACAATTCATTTGAACAATTCTTTTTACTCTGAAATGAAATCTTGGTTTGCTTTCCCAACTGACATTCCTTGCATATTTCATTAGTAGGTTTCACCAACTTAGGTAGATCTCTCATAGCCTTTGTAGAACTTATCTTGAAAATATTATCAAAGTTAACATGATGCAATCTGCTATGCCATAACCATCTTTCATCAACTTGAGAAATCAAAAAAAATTTACTAGTAGCACTCAAGTGAAAGATATTACCTTTTGTCATTGTACCTAAGGCAATTTCATTTCTGGAACTCAATATTCTGCACTTTCCATCATTGAGCTGAAGATTGTAACCCTTATCAACCATTTGACCAACACTCAAAATATTATGCTTCAAGCCTTCCAAATACAAAACATCATCAGTATTATTCTTACAATCAAGAGAAATGCATCCATTTCCATGGATCACACTAGTTGTATTATCACCAAATCTCACAACATAACCATCACATTTTTCCAAGCTTACAAGCTTACTTTTGTCTCATGTCATATGATGTGAACATCCGCTGTCAATTACCCATTCATATTTTTCTTCAACTCAAGCAGCCAGGGCTTTCTCCACATTTGTACAACTAGCAGATTGAGTAGATACAAAATTATGTTCTCTGACAACAATAAATACCCATTCATCATCTACCACACCTTCATTAGCAGCATAGTAACACTTCTTTTTAAATCTAGGCTTGCTATGTCTTGGTTTAGAAACTCTTTCCAGACACCTTGATGCAAAATGAACTATCTTATTGCAATAAAAACAATTTAGAGGCAAATTTCCTTCATACTTAGATTTTCCTCTCTATACTCTTTTGGCAATAAGTGCTTCCAGTTCTTCCATCTCTCTTTCTTCTTCTTCAATCTATCTGATTTCATCCTTATACTTGAATGTCTTTCTAGATGAACTTTCACCTAGATCATATCTATGTCTATCTCTTCCAAAAGTAGTAACCTTAAATAAAAATTTGACCTTAGGAAGGGCATCACCAAATTCACTCAACTCAAAAGTAGTCAACTTACCAACCAATGTATCTCTGGTTATGTTTGTTATGGTTCAAATTTCTTCAATAGCACTAGCTTTGACTTTTTAAGAATTGGGTAGTGATCTAAGCACTTTAGCAACAATCTCAAATTCTTCTATCTTTCCAATAGCACATCTAATACCACACACAAGTTCATTCAATCTTTGCATAAAAGTATTAATATTCTCATCATCTCCATTCTCAATCTTTCATATTTCCCTTTCAAACTCTGCAACTTAGAAATCTTCACATTAGCATCACCTTCATACAAGGTTTCCAATTTTTTCCAGATCTCATAAGCAGTCTTCAGATCCATAACATTTGTCATCTTAGAATTAGTCAAAGAACTCAACAAAGCTTCCTTAGCCCGAATATTATTCTCAACATCTCTGATCTCAGCAGAAGTAGTAGGACCATTTTGTGGAATAACATGCATATTACTTGTAATGCTCCAGTAGGGTTCACCAATGCATCTCAAATGGAAATCCATTCTAGTCTTCCACAAAGAGTAATTTGTTCCATCAAATCTCAGAATATCCTTCTTGTAACTTTTCATCCCAGATCATCTTAAGTTAAACTTCTTCCAAGGAACTTATCTCTAATACCAATTGTTGTAAATACAAGGGCAAACAACTAAGAGGGGGGATGAATCAGTTGTCACAAAAATTCAAAATTATTCAACTTATTAACCTTAATCTCAAATCTGATAATTAACCATGAAAGCATGAATCAATAACACATCATAAACACACATAAGACCAATATTTTTTACGTGGAAACCCTGTTAGGGGAAAAACCATGGTGGAGGTTAGTCCACAAGATTATACACTTTTAAAAGTATAAGAGACTGAAATATGGGGAATGCACTTGCATTCAAGCACACTTCCTAGAGCTCACTACTCAATTACAGAGGAAGACATACTGTCTTACAAATATATTTGGACTATAGCCATCCATAGTGATTTGAACTAATCAAATAGCATCTGCTAATGCCTGATCATAGTTTCGGTTAAGCGCATGAACAACTCTTCACTCTTCTTCACTCTTCATCACTTTTCTTCACACTCTGTTCTACCTTCAAATGATTAGGAAATTATTTTCACATACACACACATTCAATATCCATTTGCATACATCAATTCAAACAAACAACTCTTATATATCTGCAACAAGAAATTTCACCACTACAAGTCAACCACAAAGAAATAATAAAATGAATATAACTGTTAGCCCAAAATAATAGAAAAACTTTAATGTGAATCAACCAAATTCAATGACAACTTAGTGAGGACCTAAATCAACATCTTCAACATGAAAACTCTTCAATTAATTACACCTCGAATATCTACAACTCGCTTCAACACCATGTCAACCAAGAACATGAAAAATATGATCACACAAGAAAATCGCCAACCACGATCACAACGATCAATGTGGATGTGCAACAAAGATAGAGCATGATTGAGAAGCATCCACAAACATTAAGAACCAATAGAGAAGCATTCACAACAACTAAACTAACTGAAATAGCCTCATCTTCAATCAGGAACACTAAATGAAGAAACAAAAAAAATGTCAGAATGAAAATATTCACAACTCGATCAAATCTTGATGCAGATCTCTGAAACTTGACGTGGATAAAATATATACACTCAAAAACAAACCCTTTAGTCCACAAACTCTGATCACCAATGTACAAAACATACCACCATACTAAACATCACTTCACCACTAACAACCTACAACTCATTTCTTTACAATTTTCTCAATATCCTTGACATATACAACTTCAAATGCATTAATGATAATAGTGTTGAAATCAATGACAACCACATATCAGCAACACAACCATAACATCCAACACTTGTTATTTCTTTAATTTTCATTACAGTATTTGAATTTGCATATATTTTTGAGATGATAACTCATGTGTAAGTCTACATGGCTAAATCTAATGAAGGTGCTACCTTGATTTAATATACTGTGATTCATGGGTGTATGCTATTCCATTTGAAATTATAGTGATGAAAGTAATTTAATCATTTTAGAAACTTATGGATATAATTAGTATATGTGTTTTTCCGGTCATTACAAAACTTTCCCAAGTTTTCTTCATCTCTTCTTATATAACAATTGCTTCCAAACACTCTAAAGTACTTGACAGTAGTGATCCTTCCAAAACACAATTCATAGGGATTATTTGTGTTGATTCCTTTTTCTTGAACTCTATTAAGTATATAAATAGCAGTATGAATTGCTTCTCTCCAGTAGACTTCTAATAGGTTAGCTTATTTCATAATAGTCCTTGTAGCTTCTTGAATAGGCCTATTTTTCCTTTCAACGTATCCATTTTGTTGAGGATTCCTAGGAGTGGAAAAGTGCCTCTTTATGCCATGATTCTCACAAAACATGTTAAATTCATTGGAGGAAAACTCTCCACCTCTGTCAGATCTTAAAATTTTTATTTTCATGTCCATTTATTCTCAACCATAACCTTAAATGTTTTTAACCTATCTATGGCTTCATATTTTTCTAAAAGAAAAGTAACCTATGTCATTCTAGAATAATCATCAATCAAAAGCATGAAATATCTATCACCTTGAAGATTTCTTACTCTTTTAGGAATACAAAGATATGTATGCACCAAATCCAACAATCTAGAAGAATTTTGTTCTTTTCCTTTGAAACTTCTTGTTTTCTTTCCAATCTGACAGTCCTTGCAAACAACATTGATAGGCTTTGTAATTGTTGGTTATTTTTTATGAACCAAGCTGATCTCATAGAATATCCTATGGAATTTCCATCTTCCAATAGTAGCTAATTGGAGGGATTTTCCAATGAATGAGTGAAGGAAATAACACCTTCCTCCTACACTTCAGTCTCTACAAGACCAAGGAGGGTGATCCTACACAATGCACTTAAGATCCTTTGTGCCATTAATCCCATACATTATAATAACATATTTTCTTAACACAAAATTACTTACCAATTTAATGAATACAAATGCAGAAAATTCTCTACACATTAATTGTTTTACAAGCATTGGAGCAAGGTAAACTTCAAAGTAGCATACATCTCAACAAGAGTTTAAAGATTTGATAATTTAAATGCATTGTTTGTGAAATATCTTGCAAATGTAATGTAAAAATAGATCAATGATCAATGCCTTAACCTAAGTTGGGGAGTCCAATTAAATGCAAACCATGATGAACAACAATATATTAAAATGTAGCATTACAGTGCTTATACAACACTACATTACAACATTATACTCAAATATTTTAAAACCATAACTCATTATCATATCCTCATATTCAAATTATACAAACCTATGATTCTATTAGAGTTATTTGACTAATTCTCTAAATTAGAACAAAAATGAAATCATACATTCATTGGAATGCAATGAAGACTACTAAAAATGATCTTTGATCATTTTCATTGATAATCATTATAAGGAATACACGAGGAGAGAATTGGCTCTAAAATAATTTCATTCTTGCTAATTTAATGTAAACATAGATCACTGATTAGTGCCTTAACCTAGGGTAGGGAGTCCAATTAAATGCAAACCATGATGAACAACAATATATTAAATCCTAGCATTACATAGCTTCTACAACACTGCATTACAACATTATACTCAAATATTTTAAAACTATAACTCTTTATCATATCATCGTATTCAAATTATAAAAACTTATGATTATATCAAAGTTATTTAACCAATTCTCTAAATTAGAACAAAAATGAAAACATACATTCATTGGAACACAATGAAGACTAGTAAAAATGATCTTTGATCATTTTTTATTGATAATCAGTGTAAGGAATACATGAGGAGAGAATTAGCTCTAAAATAGTGTCATTCTTATATTCAAAATGCTAATACTATTATCCAACATTAAGAACTACAAGAAATAAAGAATCAAGACTCAAATATAGACTCTAAACTCTATTCACTGTACTGCTCTTTACAAAACTTCTCATGAGATCAATCAACCCTTTGTCAATGGCCCTGAATTCCCTTTTATAAAAACAAGGGAGAAAAATAAGCCTCAAGCCAAATGACACTTGTCACATTTACATTTAACATTCAGTTACATTCTCAAAAAGGGACCAAAACTGTCCATGAAGGAAAAGTTCAAAGAAGTAACCATGTCCATCAATTCATTGAATAAGATTCACCACACTCTTTGGAAAGTGTGTGCTAGTGGAGATGGTTTGTACATTCCAAAAAGAGTCATTCCCATGTTGTTGAAGATACCCCTACCTTCCAAAAGCCATTTCCTGAAGATTCCTTTTCCCTAATACCACATTCCCTTCAAAATTTCAAGATGAAAAAGAATAAAAGCATTAAAAATAGGGGAAAGGTGAAGCAACATCCACGTTAGCTAGTAGCCATCAACACCTTTTAATAGAGGAGGGAACAATATTTGAACATTGATATATCATAGGCTTAATCTGTAATTTTTTCAAGCCATGCATTGTACTCCTCCTCACTAGGCCATACAGTATCTAAAAATTTATAAACCTTGGCATCATGTGCCTTGTATCTTGCATCAATTATTGTTTCAGCTTCCTTAACAAATGCATCCATATTCACTTCAATTTTAAACAACTCATCAATTTTACTATTTATAATTTTCATATCAGGTTTTGAAGCACCACTTATAAATTGATGTACATGCTCAAGGAGGTCTCCAAATTTTTTTTTCCAAGTACCAAAATCCATTACAATCTCATCTTCATTTAGAATTTTAGGTACACCACACCCCTCCATTTCTCTGAACATTTTCACTTTTCCTTGCAACTGCACCCCCATCCTACCATGAAATCCTATTATTTCACCAATTAATCCAATGGATTTGATTAATTTAGGAAGGTGAGTTGGTGCCTTAGGACCATCCTTCATGTTGGGCATCATGTCCTTGAGAGCATTGGCTCTAGTACTCCACTTACTCCAAGTATTCTGAAAGACTTCTTGTACCTTGAGGTACTTCTCATGAGTTTCATGTATAATCTTGTATACATCCCACACATTATCTATCTTGAGTTGCATCTAAGAAACTCTATGCTTTAGAATTTCATCCATCATATCTTTAGCAATTGTGGATGTCTCAGCCTTAGCATTTGATTTACTTTCTTTGAATGCATGTGACTCTTCCTTTAAGCCCTTAATTCTCAAAGACAATGTCTCCTTGTCCTATTAAGATAAATCATAAGAAGAAGGAGATGGAAAAGCCCTTTGTAAAGAGCTTGCATGTGTTGCAGTGGCTCTCATCTTATTACATTCATCAAGGACAGTATTGTATTTATCCAATAGTTTCTCATATCTCTCCTGATAGATTTGGGATGTATCTACACACAACATTATTGCATGCATTGTTAATTTGGCTGCCTATGTGGTGGTTATTTTAGATGCTCTTTGTATCACAACTTCCCCAAATAATTCCTCAACTTATTTAACAACCTCTAGCTTCCTTGTATTTGGTTCCATTGACCAATTAGCTAGTGTATGAAGCTTGGGGATAAAACCAGAGCCAAAAACCTTATTTTCAAAATGTTCCTCAGACACAAAGACCTTTGGATCCTTCCTAATTACATCTAATTTGATTGTTGAGGACAAGTGGAAACCAAGAAACAACATTATTCCACTATACCTAACCAGTCTCCTACCTTCAATAGGAGTTATTGCTACAATCCATAAGGGTCTATAAATCTCAATTACTATTTATAACCCTCAATTTCCAAAATAATTTAATAGAACAAAATAATAATTTAATGGTGGGAATACAAAGGAATAATTAAATAATTTTTGAAACACTTATTCAAATGGAATAGCATGTACATCAATGAATCAAGGTATATCCAAAAACAAGGTTAGATAAACAATTGATCAATATAAATAAGAATCATTTTTCTTCAAAGTAAATAAATTACTAGTACAACATAATTGACCAGCCTAATGATGCTTACACAAGAAAGGCTTGCTCATCCATGGATCAACCACCTAGACGTGCAATGATTGTTAGTGAATAGGGGTTTCCCTTGGTCAAACCCCATTTTGGTAATCAAACCTTAAAATGAAATGAAATAAGAAAAAGGAAGGATGAATGATCACATTATGATGTTGTAACTCACCAAAACTCTAGGAATAAGCTCTTGATTAATGGTGATAGAACTTGACTTGAAGGCTTGCTTGAGTCATGAAATATTCATCACAAATGTTAGCTCAAAATAAACATGATACATGAATGACTTGTCATGATGATTAGGCACTGTGGGTTACTATTACAACAATGTTGATATTACTTTGTAGAAGGTAACACTATTAAATGTTTTAAACATTAATAACCAAAATTCCTAATTCGACTTCCAAATGCATACTTAACAAGTTTCCTCAATTTTTCTTCTACTTTTAAAAATAATTGTATACATGTATTCACCCAATCATCAAATTTAACATGTTGAACCTTTCCAATTTACTATCCATTTCCCACTGTATCATAGAAAAATGGCCCCTTGTCATTTTCATGGCCTTTTAGGTCTTGTTTCATGGTGTTTGATCTATTTTGCTCTAATTTTATGTCATAACATGGCTTGAACATGCATATTTAGGTACTAAAATTCAAATAACATCTTGTGAAGTTGTTGCGAAGTGTTGTAAGACATTTCTACATTTTTCTAGACTCTATTTATTACAATTTACCTAAAAATCACCTTTTCATCATTAAACAAGTCATATTTTGAAGTGTTGTAAAATCTTGTAACAAGATTTCACAATTTTCTAGGGACAACTTCACTATTTATCCTTTTTCTCGCGTACGGTGGCCCCTTTATTCCCTTATATGTCTTAATTAAGTGCATTTTTTGAATGTAAGCTGATAAACAACATTAAATACAACGAATTCCTAACATACATTTTCAGGATCCTAAGGTGGGATCCATTTTTCCATGGGTGGTGAGTGAGCCCCCCTTGGCTCCAAATTCAAAAAATTTAAAATTTCCTTTTGGGTTTTTATTCAAAAATGCTTGATGTTGTCCTATGATGAGGTATAAATGGTTAACTAAGGAAAAAGATTGTATAAATAAGTGATTTTCACCTTAGTTTACATCTCCCATAATCTCCTACAATCTCATTCATTCTCCAACATCCACACATCATATTCAAGCAATCTCAAGCATTCAAGCATCTTACAACATCTTATCAAGCAATACTTAAGCACTTTGGAGCATCCATTGACATTACTTTAGACTTGCATTATCAAGGGTTTGGTAAGTTAATAGCTATTACATGTTATTAGTTTATCATTATCTTTCATTTCATTCTATCATTAAGGGTTTGATTACCAAAAGTGGGGTTGACCAAGGTAAACCCCTATTTGCTAACCCTCAGCCATTTTTCCCCTATTGCATGTGTGTTTGTAGACATATGTGCATATTTTACAAGCTTTTTAGTGTTGAAGAATTGTTCTACAAGTCAACTCATTCATATTTCAATCTTGGAGAAGGTTTTCTATCTGTTTCCTATAGAATTGACTTCGACAACCCGACAATCAAAGATTTCTAGATCTGGTGTTGCAAAGATGTCTCCTAATTTTTAAGAATTTTCAAAGAGAACTAATTCGCCACCTGTGGTGAATGAGTCCCACCTTAGAAATGAAAATCTGAATTTTGTCAGATTCTGGATACCGACGGTTAGAAACCAATTTTGACACTTTATCACCAGTAGGAGGACTAATTCACCACCCTAGGCAAATGAGTCCCACTATGAAATTTTAGTAATTCTCGTCAATAACCACAACATTCCAGATTCATCAAAAATTTCCCAATTGCACTCTGTTTCATCTCATTTCTTTTTGTTATGCATTTTTTCTTCATTTAGTTCATTGTTTGCATATCATAGTGTGTTTTCTATCATTTTAAATATTAGTTTTGCATTCAAATTCATTCATTTAGACCACTTAATTGCATTTATTTTACTTCATTTAGCATAGAAAACATCATACATAACATAATTTGAATGAACTCCTAGCATTTTTGGCCCTAACTCTCTCCATTTAGGTGAAAAACCTTAGAAGAGTAAGAAAAGTCTTAGAGTGCCAAAAATCAACGGTTCATTTTGGTGAACCTGTATTTTGAACACTTTTCATTTCTGATTTCATTTGCATATTACATCTTAGTTTACATTATAATTAACATTCAATTAGGATATTGTTTTGTTTTTGCATTCTAGGACTTTTCATATTGCATTAGTGAAAACTTCATTTATATTGTATTTTTGCATTGCATCTCATTGAAAAAACTAAAAATTTTCATTCTGCATCCTTCATTGCATTCTGTAGAGCATTAAAATCACATTAAAATTTCTAAAATATACACAAAAACATCATATTGGGACTCATTCGCCACCCTGGGCGAATCAGTCCCTCTGCACTTTTTAAACAACATTTATGGCATTTTTTTGGCATTTGTCTGCATTTCTATTTTCTATAGTTAGATCTTTGTTACAGTTAGCAGAATTTCTATTATTGGCATTTTAGAGCTCCTAGATTATCTTGCATTTGCATTCACCCCCTCCTTTGTGGTACTTTTATGAGTGTTTGGTGCCCCATTGATAATACTTTAGTGAGAAGAAGTTCTAGACTCATGGCCTCCCATGATAGCACTTTCATTGTGGACCTTGGGATCTCACGAGCTCCTACTCCTAGTATGGATAATGGTGCATTAGGCACTAACAATACCACTTCTATGCCTTCACCTTTCCATCCAATGAATGTTGACACCGAAAAAAATTCCCTCCCGCAAGAAAAGGTCATTAATATTCATGAGGATTTTGCACACTTACAACAAGACTTGTCACTTGAAAACATTTCCACCACTGCCATACCTTCCATTGACAATCTTCATCGTTTCATTGAAGGTGATGATGGCTTACAAGTGATGAAGAGAATTGCCAAGATTTACAATATACATGCCTCTTCTAATACCCAATCTGCAAACATTTGTGTAAGCCAAGGAGGACCTCAACTTCCTCCCCCTTCAACAATAGCATCCATACCAACTTATACCAATCCACAAGTCCACAAAACTATGTATCAAGTTAATTATGCAGCTACTTCTATCCCAATTCCACCTAGCATTCCTACTTCTCTTGTGGCATCACAAGTCCCCTCCACCACCTTCACATCTATTAGTATTCCTTTCACTTCCCCTAAGATCACCTACACTCCATCACCATTTTCCCTTCCACCTCAACCTACATACCCCGACCCTGTTCTTACACAACTCCTTAATACCATTTCATCCATGCAACATCAACTTTCCACCATTAGCCAAGGTCAAACAACTCCACCCACATATCATGTCTGTAGCAGCTCTTTATCCTTAGAAATCTTACATACCCTGATGCCATAAGGGATAGAAATACATCAGTTTGAGAAATACGGAGGTAAAGGAGACCCTATCAACCATGTTAATGCTTATGCTTTGTGTAGTGATTTATCCTTGATGAAAAGTTGTTAGCCAAACTATTTCCAAGAACCTTGAAAGATACTACCTTAGAATGGTTTTTCAACTTGCCTAATCATTCCATCTGTTCTTTCAATGAATTGGTGGATGCTTTCATAAGTCACTTTCAAGTGCACATGACACCTAAAAAGACAATGGTTGAACTCATGCGATGTAGACAAAAAATAAATGAAAAAGTAACGGATTTTATCTCACAATACCAATCCTTGTATGCTCAAATTGATGTCAAGATTCTTGATGCACATATGCAAAAGATGTTTATCAAAAACTTGCACACAAACCTTTAGGATAAACTAACTATGATGAAATTATCTTCATTAATGCATTTATGCACAACCTTGTGTGAATACCATAACTCAATTTCAAGTCGTGATTCAAAATCCACTTCTAATCAAGCTGAAAAACCTGAACACAACAATCAAAACCAAAATAACACAAAAAAAAATTGCAAACCAAATAGAGGCTTTTTACAGTTCAATCCATCGCCTCCACTACAACCACAACCAACCCAACCATTTCAAATG
>VDFB02223983.1:0-13801 GCA_007258455.2 Sequoia sempervirens
ACATCACTATCTTGCCAAAGTGAGGGTAACTGCATTCTTTGTTTACATTGCATCAACACCTCTTCTTTGAGTAGCATATCGTTATCCTAACTTATCTATCTATTTTCTTTATCGTGTCTATTATATTTTATCTTTTTCTATGTGGTTGTCTATGGAGGTGGGAACACCTATGCGGGGGTTTGACTAAGGCAAGCCCCTAAAACATCCACAACCATTGTCTTGTCTCCATGTGTGTAGGTTTTGAATTCGTAGCATTGTGGGAGGCTCCATTCATGGACCTCCTATGAGTCTACTTTCCCTCTTTTCATTTCCATTCTATTTTATTTAGTTTACAAGCATTTCTATTATTTTTTTATTTTAAGCATATTTTTGAGATTCTAGATATTGAATAACTAGCAGTTTCTTTGTGCCTTTTTGTGATAAACTTTGCTTTCGGTCTATATGAAACTACAACACGCCACGAGGATTTCCCGTGTGTCGCGCTATCATCCTTGTCTGAGAGATTCTTGGTTTGTCCAAAAAATTTCTACAACATGCTCTTTTGATTTCTAAAACTCTTACATTCTTATTCCACATAAATCACAAAATATAAAACAAACAAACTCTCCCTTTGTCTTTCCATTTTGTTCACCTAAGCATTGATCTTTGAGGTAGTCGAGGATCATTTTCCCTTCAAGATCACGTCGTTTTGGGGTGTCAAATTTCCTTCTCTAAATTTTGGTGCCATAACTTTCAAATTATTGTGCTACAAGTATAAAAGGACATGAATCCTAACATTAAATCATACAATATTGTTTAGCATCTACTAATTATCGATAGCCCATTACTTTAGAATAATTATTATCTCTATTTTGACATCATATTACTTTAGTTATTTTAATTACATTGCCATGGGTTTTGAAACACTAGTTCTTGCATTAGGTCTTTATATCACCATTTTTCTTTATAGTTGCAAGTTTTCAAGTTTCAAAATCACTCATTTAAGATAATGTAACTTGATACATTCATTGCATTTTTCCTTCCTCAATTTTATCAACTACCATTGGATCAAATCTAATGCCTTATCATTAGGAGACATCCTTTACATAGCAAGCTTCCCAGAGGTGTTTTTCAATATTGCTATTCTTTTATTATATGTCTAAGAACCTTTAAAAATCACTATTTGCAAGTATATAGAAGAGTCACACTTGATAAGTTTAGATCTACGTGCACCAGTTTAGATGCACATGTGGTTTCAACTTCACACTCATGGATATCAATTCCATGGTTATAGAAGTGAACTAGGTTGGTGTAGAATTCTAAATTTCACATATCTCACTTCTCTCAATCTACTTACTCTAGATCCAAAATCAGAAGCAAGGACCAATCATCAATCATGGGAAAATCCATCTCCTCTTCTCTAGCATCAAGAAGTTCATATTTATTGTTTAGTATTTAATTTCGCTTTCAAGCCTACTTAGGCATGCATTTCTAGTCCCAATTTTTATAACTGAACTAAATTACTTTGTTGACTCTTACTTAATTCATTAGCTTAAACATACAACAAATTATATATTTTCTTTTTCCATACACAAAGATATGTAGTTACAAACAACTTGTTGCACATATTAATTTTTTAACATTATGAATTTTTTGAATATATGCTATCAATAATCTTATTGTAAATTAATACTTTTATTTTTCACAACCCTTATAACTATTTTTTAATTATAATTTTCAACTTTACTCAATACCAAAAGACTTAAGATTTTTTTTTTAATTATTTATTTTACCTTCTATGTACCTTCATAAATTATGATGAAGGTTTTTTAAATAGTCACTCAAAATTTACAGTATAATTTGTACCACTGTCCAACTTGCACTTCATCCAATGATAAAACCATGAAAAGTATTCCAATCATTTACTTTCTGACCTCATAACAAAGATCCGACAGATTCATAGCTCGAATCAAAAATATTTACCCCCTTTAAAAAACAAATAAAAAATCTGAAAACGTCATCCTTATCTTAATCTCTTCAGCCCATCTAATCAACTAATAGTGAGATCTTAAGAAGTTTTGAGGGAAGTGAGTTTTGATTAGAAGTTGACGTGCATAAACAGGAGAGCAGTGCTTTTGCTTCTCTGAGAAGCCGACAACTATGCTTTAATGTCTTTTCTTCAGTCGGTGATCCCATCATTCTTTCTATCTCCTAACAATCCCTTTAACACTAATTCTCTCATTTTGACTTTCTGAACCAAAATAAGCGACCTGATGTGGGGGGGCCTGTGTAGAGCCACCAAATGCGTCAATCTCTTTTTTCAATTAAGAGAAGAATTGTTAACGCCCTTTAATTATTTGTTATCTGTCAACTTCAGTATAAGTCAATTTCACTATAAAAAACAGTGAAATATATCTTATCAACTGCGACATTGTCTGGAACGATCCATGCATTTTGACATTGGACAACCATGATTTCACTTCACATTGTGAACTCAAGCAATGTGTAGGGGAGAAGAGCTAGTAGCTACCACCCATTGAATAACCGCCACCTCCAGGTTCACTCCACCCCCCAAAAAAAATTTAACTCTGATCCACAAAAAAACTTTTTATTAACAAATATAAAATTACAACAATACCAATAGAAAATTACAACAACACCAATAGCTGCTCATAACAGAATGAGTCACTCACCAATCAAAGTACACAACTAAACATGCCTTTGCATTTATAAAAGAACTCCACTTGCACATAAAAAGGCCCATTTACAATTTTATTTAAATCATTTACTTTTTACAATTACCCCCACTTGCAAATGTTTGTCCCTCACTACATTTTATATTTACAAGTATACATGCACAGCTACTGGTGCTTTAGATGACATAATCACAAACTCCTTTGCACAGTCTTTCACACACTCCATGTCAGCTATATGTACTTATTTCATTTCCTGTAGGTACCTGCACAATTAAATATAGGTGTAAGGCTCCCCAATTAAACATCAAATCCAAATGTAATGCACAACTCAGTCATATCATCTTTTAAAAACCTACGTAACTTGCAGCTTCAAATTCAAATGCTCTACCAAATTCAAAATTCAAACACAACCACCAAATTGAATGCATATCATCTTTAAAAACCTACGTAACTTGCAGCTTCAAATTCAAATGCTCTAACAAATTCAAAATTCAAACACAACCACCAAATTCAATGCATTCAATTGTCAGATTCGAATTCCTAAATAAGAGGGGGAAAGTAGCCAGCAGCATTCACAATTGCATGTTACTCCCAGCAAAGTTGAAAGCAACGACAAAGATTTTCTGCACATTCCTCTGCACATTCCTCTTATATCCAAAGTCTCAGGTATGTACTTATATTTATTTTCATTTATGCAGTGTCTTCTTACTTTATACATTCTACCATTTGTAAAGAAATTTCTACTTTCCATTGCACATACAGTAGGCTAGCATACATATATTTGTCATTTTACATTACGTGTCTCTTGTTCATTCAGCAAATCAATGTATACGTGTGTTTCCTTTGCCTATCCATTGAAAATGCAGACTATGGTACCTATATTTATATTTGTCTGTTTTTCCTCATTTGTCATTTACTTCAGTGTTTATATCAGGGTTTATAGTTGTTATTTATTTTTTCTTATATGTCTGTTGTTTATTTTTGGTCATTTGTCAGGGGGGTCATTTATCAGGGTTCAATATGTATATGTGTGTATATATATATATATACATAGACAAACACATATATATGTCTATTAGTCTGTTTAAATATGTTTCATTTGGCTGTCCAATACAATAGCGTAGCATTTGTTTTTATTTTTCTACTTCCCATTGCACACACAGCAGGCTACCATACATATATTTGTCATTTTACATTATGTGTCTCTTGTTCATTCAGCAAATCGATGTATATGTCTATCCTTTGCCTATCCTTTTAAAATGCAAACAATGGTACTGGTTAATCATTTTCTTCTGCATCTTTCACGACCCATGAAGGATTTATTCGATGATTCAAAAATTATTACTGCTTGTTTATGAAATAAATCATTCCTCTTACACTCCTTTTTCCCACATTGCCTATCCTTTTAAAATGCAAACAATGGTACTGGTTAATCATTTTCTTCTGCATCTTTCACGACCCATGAATGATTTATTCGATGATTGAAAAATTATTACTGCTTGTTTATGAAATAAATCATTCCTCTTACACTCCTTTTCCCACATTGTAGTTATGTATGTATGTATGTATGCAGCTTCACACACACACACACACACATGTATATGTATATGTATATGTATGTATGTATGTATGCAGCTTCATACATATATATATATATGCAGATACATACATACATTGCACATACAGCAGGCTACCATACATATATTTGTCATTTTACATTATGTGTCTCTTGTTCATTCAGCAAATCGATGTATGTCTATCCTTTGCCTATCCTTTTAAAATGCAAACAATGGTACTGATTAATCATTTTCTTCTACATCTTTCACGACCCATGAAGGATTTATTCGATGATTCAAAAATTATTACTGCTTGTTTATGAAATAAATCATTCCTCTTACACTCCTTTTCCCACATTGCATTTATTTATGTATGTATGTATGCAGCTTCATACATACATATGTACATATGTACATATGTATGTATGTATCTGCATACATACATACATACATACATACCCTAAAAAAAAGTGAATTTGGTTTTCTTTTGTGCTTAAATTATTAAATACGACCTGGTAAAGTCGATTGTCTCATGATTTTGTCTCCAAAAATGATCAGGAATTTCGTGGGTTTGAACACATGTCTATAAAAAACCCAGGTCACTTTGGGCATAAATCGACAAACCCATTAAAAATAAATATGTTTTTGTCAAAACCCTTGCATGGTTTTTTCCAAATTCGTGTGCTTAATGAATTAATCTCATGAAACCCTTGCCTGGGATATTCTGCATCTATCTCAAAACGCACTTCTGTATTCCTACCAGTGAGGAATTATTATTATGAAACCCTTGGTTAATTTCTTCTGCTCTTTTTTCAAAACCCAAGTCTATACAATGTGCTTTGAACATTGATATATATACATACATATATCTATGTATATATATCTATATATATGTATATGTACAGATATATGCATACATTTAACTAAAGAATGGGATACCCAAAAAAAAAAACATTAGTCATATGCGTCAATCGGACCCCAAATAAAGATTATTTGGGGTGTAATGTGTTTGGTGTCTGGTGCTTTAGTAAGGAGATTAATATGTAGGAGTGATTTGTAATGGGTGCGAAATTGATTGTAGAAGGTGCTAACGTGAATTAGACCCATTCACTTTCGAGCGGATTTGAATGATAAAATAGATCTGTTTTATATTTTGCAAAGTTTATACCTGTGTTTTGTATTTATATCTGTGTTTTGCACTGTTTATACACTGTTTTTCTGACACTTGATCACTTACAATGTAGTTGATCATTGACAATAATGGCACCAAGGCACAAGAGGAAAAGATCGGGTCTGAGGCGCTTGAATAGAGTACCTCGTGTAGTGACATTCAATGTTCCAGATGTTGACGAAGAGCCAGCAGTAAACATGGACGAGGAAGTTATTTCTGATAATGCAGCACAGACCAATGAAAATGATGGTTTTGAACCTGCTGTTCATAATACTGACGTAGAAATGGAACCACCATCTGCTGACCAAGTGACAACCCCAGATCATAGCATCAAAAGTTGGTCTATGGATGACATGGACAAAGCCATTGCAGATGTTGAAGACCATCACATGACAATCAGACGTTCAACGATCAAATGGGGAATCTCGCCTAGCAGTTTGCGGTCATGGCTCAATGGTCTGACATCCACAAAAAAGAGGGGGCCACCTACAATCCTGACTGACGAAGAAGAAGCTGAAATTGTGCAATGGTGTAAAGATATGGCTAATATTGGCCATGGCCTTCAAGTGTCACAGCTTAAGTCAACGGTGGCCCACATGGTTGGAGTGAGGCCTAACCCATTCACAAATGGGATACCAGGGAGGTCATGGTGGGTTGGATTTCGTCAAAGGCATCCTGATCTGACAATTCGAACACCCGAAGGAGTGGACACAGATCGAGCTATAATGTTGCGGCCCGAAATAGTTTCTTCATTCTATGATAACTTGGAGGAGTTGTACAACAAACTTAATTATGGGCCCAACAACATATGGAACTGTGATGAAACAGGTGTGCAAGCTGGCAGAAATTGTGCAATGAGAGTTATTGCAAAAATAGGGATGAAATGTGTTCCACAATTAATTGCTAAAAGCAGAGAATGGATCACTGTTCTAGCTTGTGTTAGTGCAGCAGGTCAAGCTATACCTGGTTACTATTTGTTCAAGTCCAAAAGGAACATTAAAAACTATATTGTTAACTGTGAGCCAAGGGCATGCATGGCAATCCAAGAGCATGCTTGGATGACCAAAGAATTATTTGTGGCATGGTTAAAACACTTCACAAAAAATGTCCCAGGAGGTGTGTCACCAACCAACAGAAAGCTTCTAATCTTTGACGGTCATGGCAGCCATGTGGCATTCAAAACGGTTGAAGTAGCAAAGGCTATGGGAATAGATTTGCTCACACTTCCAGCACATTGCAGTCACAAATTGCAGCCCCTTGATGTTAGTGTGTTCTCACCATTTAAGAACTACTTCAAACAGCAAAGGACTATATGGCTCTCTGCAAATCCTCAACTTGACATTGGAAGGGAAGAGTTGGCAACACTTGCCAGCAAAGCTTTTGCACAAGCTTTGACTCCTAATAACATTGCAAGTGGTTTTAGAAAAATAGGAATTTGGCCATTAGATCATCAGAAAAAAGAACATCATAAATGAACACAATGTCTAGCAAGTCACAACCAAGGTAAGCTCTTGAAAGACTTGACTTGAAATGTCATCATGCAAATTGACTTGCTCTTTACAACCTCCCTAGTTGTGTATACATGCATACATATATATATATATATATATATAGGTATATACATACATACATACATACATACATATGTATACACAACTAAGTATATGCATACATATAACTATACATCTATATGCAACATATCCATAAATTAATCTATTTGAAACTATAAATTTTTGAACACATACACTTGGAAATTAATTTAATTGTAAATTGTAAATGTAAGTTTACAATGAATAATAAAAATGAACATTATAAATGAACACAATGTCTATCGGGTCACAACCAAAGTAAAGTCTTGAAAGACTTTACCTGATATGTAATCTTACAAATTGACATGGTCTTCACAACCTCCTAGCCATTTGACATGCCTGCCACAACAAACAAATATAATACAACAGACAAACATGGACAATAGTTATTGAAATAAATAAAAAGATATACTAGTTAGTAAAAAATATAGAACAATAATTGAAACTTAGAACAATTTGAACAAAAAATCCTTAATTATTTGGTGTGTTGATAAACACAATTACCAAACTGCCCACCATGAACATCATTACACCACCTCTCCTTGTTCTACCATGCCTGCAAGAAAAGATTTACAACCACGGGTAGTCACAACCGAGGCTAGTAACATACAAACATCATATGACCTTTGAAATAATGCATGTACAACAACACATAATTAATCAAGTTCAATTGCGAATATAGTAGTAGAGGAGAAAAATTGTGAATGCCACTCGCTGCTATCCCTCTTATTTAGAAATTTGAATCTGACAATTGAATGCATTCAATTTGATTGTTGTGTTTCAAATATGAATTTGTTATAGCATTTGAATTTGTAGCTGCCAGTTACGTAGGTTTTTAGAGATGATATGACTGAATTCTGCACTATATTTGGATTGGATGTTCATTTGGGAAGCCTTATATATCTGTGATTTTTTGCAGCTTTGCATGCATGCATAGAGTCATACAATCATATATCAGTAATATACATTGCAAAGCAGAAAAAACACCTAAATGTGTCACTTTTAACATCTAATTAAAACTCTTTTATCATTCAAATCCGCTCAAAAGTGAATGGGTCTAATTCACGTTAGCACCTTCTACAATCAATTTCGCACCCATTACAAATCACTCCTACATATTAATCTCCTTACTAAAGCACCAGACACCAAACACATTACACCCCAATTAATCTTTATTTGGGGTCCGATTGACGCATATGACTAATGTTTTTTTGTGGGTATCCCATCATAACCATTCGCTTTGCCGCGCGCTGTCTTTGTAGCTGCACATACATACATACATACATACATACACACACACACACATATATATGTATCTATATATGTATGTATGTGCATACATACATACATACATACATACATACATACATATATGGACATACATACATGTATCTATGCACATACATACATACACACATACATATATGTATGTATGTATGTGCATACATACATGCATACATACATACATGCATATATATATGTATATATGTACATATGTATGTATGTATGTATGTATGATTGACGCATATGACAAATGTTTTTTTGTGGGTATCCCATCATAACCATTCGCTTTGCCGCGCGCTGTCTTTGTAGCTGCACATACATACATACATACATACATACATACATACATACACACATATATATATATGTATCTATATATGTATGTATGTGCATACATAGCACATACATACATACATACATACATACATATGGACATACATGCAGCCATCTATGCACATACATACATACACACATACATATATGTATGTATGTATTAACTAATGCATCTCCCCATGCATACATACATGCATATATATATATGTATATATGTACATACATACATACATACATGTATGTCTGCATGTATGTATGCACATACATACACACATACATGTATGTATGTATGTATGCATGTACATACATACATATATACATATATGTATAAATGTATGTATGTATGTATGTGCATACACACATAGATACATGCATACATATATACAACACATGGAAAAAAGGAGTGTAAGAGGAATGATTTATTTCATAAACAAGCAGTAATAATTTTGACATCATCGAATAAACCCTTAATGGGTCGTGAAAGATGCAGAAGAAAATGAATAACCAGTACCATTGCTTGCATTTTGAAAGGATAGGCAAAGGATACACACATATACATCGATTTGTTGAATGAACAAGAGACACAGAATGTAAAATGACAAATATATGTATGCTAGCCTACTATATGTGCAATGGAAAGTAGAAATTTCTTTACAAATGGTAGAATGTATAAAGTAAGAAGACACTGCATAAATGAAAATAACTATAAGTACCTACCTAATACTTGGGATATTAGAGGAATGTGCAAAGGATGCTTGTCGTTGCTTTCGATACATACATACATATATACATGTATGTATGTATGTGCACATACATACATACATACATTTTTGTAATATGAAAGATGCAGAAGAAAATGATTAACCAGTACCATTGTTTGCATATTCAAAGGAGAAAGATGTTAGATGTTACCTGAGGCCTGCTGTATGTGCAATGGAAAGTATGGTATGTATGTATGTATGTCTGTATATGTATGTCTATATGTGTACATACATACATGTATGTACATATGTATGTCTGTAAGTGTATAATGTATGTCTGTATGTGTATATACAGGTATGTATGTATATATGTATGTGTGTATGTGTACATACATACATGTATGTAAATATGTATGTCTGTATGTGTACATACATACATACATACATGCATACATGTATGTATATATGTATGTACACATACAGACATACATATATACATACATTATGTATATATGTATGTGTGTATGTGTATAGATGCAGAATATTCCAAACAAGGGTTTCATGAGATTAATTCATTAAGCACACGAATTTGGAAAAAACCATGCAAGGGTTTTGACAAAAACATATTTATTTTTAATGGGTTTGTCGATTTATGCCCAAAGTGACATGGGTTTTTTATAGACATGTGTTCAAACCCACGAAATTCCTGATTATTTCTGGAGACAAAATCATGAGACAATCGACTTTACCAGGTCGTATTTAATAATTTAAGCACAATAAACCCCGCATTTGGAAAAACAAAGCAAGGGTTTTCACAAAAACATATTTATTTTTAATGGGTTTGTCGATTTATGCCCAAAGTGACATGGGTTTTTTATAGACATGTGTTCAAACCCACGAAATTCCTGATCATTTCTGGAGACAAAATCATGAGACAATCGACTTTACCAGGTCGTATTTAATAATTTAAGCACAATAAAACCCGCATTTGGAAAAACAAAGCAAGGGTTTTCACAAACCCACGAAATTCGTTATCATTTCTGCAGACAAAATCATGATACAGTCGAATTTACCACGTTGTGAGCACGCGGTAACATGAGGACAGGAAATCATTTTACCCCAAAAAAACCCGTGTGTATAACGCCAATACCATGACATTAGCAGAATAAAACAGCACATGGCGAGATGCATGTAAGATGCATGATTTACTTCATAGACAAGCAGTAATAATTTATCAAACGTCGAACAAACCCTTCACGGGTCTTAACACTCGAATAAACCCTTCACGGGTCATGAAAGATGCAGAAGAAAATGATTAACCAGTACCATTGTTTGCATATTCACAAGGTAGACGATGTTAGATGCTACCTGGAGCCGTGCGCACGTGGAGGAGCTGTGGGGAGCCGTCGCCATCCGCAGCCTTCTCCATCGCCGGGAACCTTCCAGACAGCGCGCGGCAAAGCGAATGGTTATGATGGGATACCCACAAAAAAACATTAATCATATGCGTCAATCGGACCCCAAATAAAGATTAATTGGGGTGTAATGTGTTTGGTGTCCGGTGCTTTAGTAAGGAGATTAATATGTAGGAGTGATTTGTAATGGGTGCGAAATTGATTGTAGAAGGTGCTAGCGTGAATTAGACCCATTCACTTTTGAGCGGATTTGAATGATAAAAGAGTTTTAATTAGATATTAAAAGTGACATAATTAGGTGTTTTTTTAATTTTTTATTGGTGGTTATATGTAGGGGGTATTGGGACATTAGGTGATGATAACCGGGCGGCACCTCTAAAAGGGGTCTTTTTGACATACGCGCGCATATCGGATGCTACCGCACTCTACCGAATTGCCCAAAAGCCAAAACCTTAGTTATAAGATCTTAACTCAGGTGCGAAAAAAACCCATAATTTTTTTTTCCGATTCGACATACAGTTTGTATTCTACGGTTGCGTGAAGTTAGCCCTAGCTGACTCTTGGGTCTTCTCCCACAATCATTCTACTTTCTAGACAGAAAGAAAAAATTATAACAATGGCCGGAGGAGGTGCTCTTCATATTCATGCATTGGAGTCAACTGTCCCCACCTAAACAGTACGTTAATCAGAAGTTTCGTTTCTTTATTGTTGGGGCGATTTCGATCATTGTACGCGGGGAGTTTAGGAGGATGAAAGTCAATTAAGCGTTCAAGTTTGCTTGGAGACAAAAACAAGAAGAATCCACAAGAAAAAAAAAAAAAAAAACGCGTCCATTTTCATCATGTGATGTCTACCGTATGTTATGATTTCAAATTCAAATATAGGGTTAACTCTACTTCTCTTTGTGATTTGTTTGTGCAAAAGCTTTTTGTTTGACTATGGGTCTTTGTGTTTACAAGAGTACTCTTAGTTGGTATTACATCATCAAGACATTTTTATATTATTTATTATAAAGTTATTATTTATTATTTGTCTGTATAGCTTTTTCTTTGCACAAATATTTAGGTCATCTTATTGTTGTTCTAAGTCATTTGTCTAGTTATTAATTGACATTAAAATATGTTTTGATATAAGAGAAGCAATTACATTATTAAAATATTGAGATTAAACTATTTATAAATTATATAAGTATATTTATAAGCTCACATGCTAGACAAACTTTATAGATTCTTCCCTCTTATTCACATTCATGTGTCATCTATACTAGGTACCATTAGGTACCATTGATCAATATTTTAGTTGGGTATTTTTCATCAATAAGATAGCTAGTAGTGTTCTTTGTGAGTGGTGAAACATTTCTAGGGAAGAGAACTATTGTTTCATTCCTAAATCACATTCTCAACCACTAGTCCAACCAATTGTTCTATTTTCATAGAAAATTTCTCTTAATGTAGTCAAAAGGTATTACGATCATCTTAAATCAAGTTGGTGAATTTGATATATAACTCTAGAGACAACATTTTTTAGGCCTAAACTCATATTTCTCTCATTCGATAACTTACATAATTGTGCTCTTCTCTACATTTTTATCATTTTACCGTATACTTATTTACAACCTTTTTTACTCTACATTGTCATTGTGGCCTATATTGTCACTCTTAGGATCCAATTGAACTTTCTATGCAATCTATTAATGATAGAGCTGACCAATTGTAATTGGCCACCAAATCTTAATTTGACTAAATTCTAAAATAGTTGGAATATTTAACTCCTAATGCAATCTATAAATTAAGCTTGATTACTTTATTTAACTCTTCTTTAATTTAAAAATGTGATGAATTCTCTATAATCTTTTTCCGTACATAAAAATATGTAATTATGAACAACTTACCATACATGTTAATCTTTAACATATAATTTTTTTTTCCCTAAATTAATTTTTTATTTCTCATAAACTCTCCTGCTTGCAGTTCACCCAATGGTAAGACCATGGAAAGTATTCTAACCATATCCTTTTTGACGTGATAACCAAGATGTGAAAACATAATCATCTTAGTCGGTAGTATAGTTACCCCAAATGAAGCACAAAAGCGGGCTCAGCGCACCTTTTAATCCCTTCATCTTGTTTGTACAAGCGTTTGTGTGGCGGTCAAAGCAACTTCAGCCCATTTAATCAACTAATAATGACCTTTAAAACAAGTTTTGAACGAACTGAGTTTGACTACAAGTTCATGTGCAGAAACAGGGGAAGAATGCTTGCTTACTTCAGCATGGCACCCTCACTGAGAAGCTAAAAGCAAGTATACATCTTTTGACTAAATATTCATCAGTTAATAGAATCTGGTCAAATCGAAGTCATTCACCTATAAAATCTGATCAAATCCCACTTTGAAAAGTTTGAATCTGATAGATGGCTTAATCGAGAAAAATATCACCAACCTCGTCAATTATATTCAACTAATTAAACAAAAATGAGTCAAATCTCTCTTTTTTAAATTTAAAGGAGAATTGGTAACGCCCTTAGATTATTTATTACCAGTCAATTTCAACAGAAGCGATAGATCGAGCGGCCTGACCTTGACATGAACTAATTTCAGTATAAAGAACAGTGAAACGTATCTGCTCAACTACAGCGATTCTCAATCACAAACGACATGCTGTCAAGTTGTGAACTCAAAAGCGATGTCTACAGTCATTCTACACACAGAACCTTCTCTTCATATCTCTGTATAGTCAACTGTCCCCACCTAAACAATATGTTAACCAGAAGTTAGGGCTGTTTTCCTCCAACAATTGTTTCGTTTCTTTATTGAGCAGGATCATTGTTGGGGCGTTTCGATGATTGTAGCGCAGGATTTAGTGTTCGCTGGGGAAGATTTATGTGTAACTTGCAAGGCAAGAAAAGTTGGTGAGGTGAGCAGGCGTTTTCTTTCGTTGAGGATGAAAGTCAATTGTTTACTGTGGGTTGGGCAGCGTTCAAGTTTGCTTGGAGACAAAGCAAGAAAACCAATTGTCAAGAAAGAAAAATGTGACGCGTCCATTTTCATCATGTGAAATCTAGCGTATGTTATGGTTTC